>BHFT01030687.1:0-25995 GCA_004320025.1 Laticauda laticaudata
GCTCCCTTTTGTAGCCGGCTGTCAAATGGCATCAGCCAGTAGGAACGATCCGTGTTCCCGCTGGAAACACGGACAGGAGTGAAGATTTCAGCTCAGTCTTTTCCGAACGCCACACTTATAAAGCCAAATTTCTGTACCTTTAATGAAATTTCTGTACCCTTGGGCTGGAACACTTATTGAATCATTAATACAATTGCACTTTTCTTCAAAATAATTGCTTATTTCATTTTGATTTTTATTGTTGTATACAAATTGTGAAAGGGGTGAATTTAAAAATTTCATGGTCATATTAGAGAGAGAGGAAGGGAGGAGGGAAGTCATCTTATTTTGGATTAAAATATATTGTTGAAAATAGAGGAAATACCAAGAGGAGCAAACAGCAGGCATCTTTGCTGCAAAATATGGATGCATTTGAAATTAGCCACTGTTGAGGAGGAAAGGAAACTACTTGGAACTGCATTCCTTTCAGAACAAAAGAGAAATACAGGTAGTCCTCAACTTATGACCAAAACTGAGCCCAAAATTTCTGTTGCTGACCTTTCTTTTTTTCCTGAGAGATTGCCTGTATTATTTTCTTTATTTTTCATTTGCTTTTTTCTCCTTTTTTCTTTTCTAACACAGCTACTTTTTTCCCTCTTATTCCATCTTCATCTCTTTTTTGCTTATGTGTTTATTGAAGGGTAGAAAGTGGATAGAAATCCACGTGTAAGTATAGTGTCTCAATATGTTCTGAGAGAGATAATTGATATTTGCAGATGGGAATTAGTTAATTTTATAAATATGGTAGCTGACTTTACAGGCAATTAATTTTAATTAGTAGTTAATTACTTAATAAGAGAGCCAGTTTGGTGTAGTTCAACCTGTTCGCACCAGTTTGGGCGAATCAGTAGCAAGAATTTGGCATGGGCCACTGAACCGGTAGCAACTTCTGGATGGCTATGCCCCTGAACCGGTTGCCTAACAGTCACTGCTTATTTGCTTGATCTGCCCGCCCTCTCGCGCTCACTTGCCCCACCCACACAACACTCACCCTGCCCATCTCAAGCCACTCAATAAAAACACTTCACCACGTGGGCCTATTGCTTGTGCATGCTAGTCTGCTCTGCGGCTTGCCTGCCTAAGCTGATTTGAATCTACTCTGAACTGAGTCTACTCTACTCTTCCCCAACAGACCTTCCGGCCTTCTCCTGCCTACAGGACCAGGTAAGCATTGACTTGCTAGCCCCTGCCGCCCGGCCCTGGGCTTCCCAAACCCCCAGAGCTCCTTGCCAGCCATGGCCTCAATCCGCAGCTTGGCGTAGCTCCCCAAGCCGCTGTGGGTCCCAAGCAACAAAGTGATAAATCATAAATCATAAGATATAATCATTAATCATAAGATACAACTAACAAAGTGATATAAGATAAGGAGTAGGTAATAGGAAAGATTAGAAGGATAATGGAAATACTGTTCTACTACGGGGTTAGATATTCTTAGGCATAAGACAATGCTGTGGGAAATTATTTGTTTTAACAGAGTGGAAAAAACTGTCTTTGTCTGTAGTTGTTCTGTCTTACGATGCCCTATAATGGCATCCTGAGGAGAGAAATGGAAACAGTTTCTGTCCAGGATTTGAGGGGTCTGTAGATACTTTCTCAGCCCTCTTTCTGGCTTGTGCAAGTATATAGGTGCTCAGTGGAAGGCAGGATGGTTGCAATTATTTTTTCTGCAGTCCTAACTATCCATTGAACCTTATGCCTGTCCTGTTTAGTTGCTGTTTCAAACCAGACAGGTATAGAAATACAAATGACAGACTCATACAGGGGATGTTACATTTACATTATGTGGTTGGGCAGGAAAACATCTGCAAGCAACGGACCAGGCTCTGAAAGCACCAAAAAATTCTACCATTCAGCTTCAGCTATAGGTATTCTCTTCTTTTGGGTAGCTTGATTGTGTCTGGATTTTCAACCAACTCAAGCTGAGGAAGAATTGGCATCTGCAAGGGGAATGGGAATGGCAAAAGGGACAAATGATTTCATATGCCTCATGTTGTAATGTTTCTTGCCACAGTGGTTAAGTGGATCATAAGTTATTAACATAAGCTAATAACATGATTGTTAAGTGAATCTGGCTTCTCCATTGGCTTTGCTTGTCAGAAGTCACAAAAGGAGAATACATGATGCCGGTACACTCTGACTGTCATAGATATGAGTCAGTTGCCATTTTGATTTTTATCACATGACCATAGGGGATACAAAAAAGGTTGTAACTGTGAAAAACAGTCATAAATCACTTTTTCAGTGCCGTTGTAACTTTGAATGGTCACTAAATTGTGATACAAGGACTGGTAATGATGTGATGAGGCATGTGATATATTTTTGGCTTGTTGTGGACGCATGTTGGGGAATTATACTACTGCATGCTGTGAAGTGTTAAAGAGATCTGTTGAAGCCTAGTCAAATAGCATGACATAACGGTCCCAGTTTAGGATGGCAGTTTTGAAGATCTGAATTGATATAGCCAGGAATAGAATGTACAAAACTCTGAACATCAGATAATTGACATTTTTTAATAACACTTTATGAGGCATGAGCAACCCGTTACATGTATATTTGTAATTAAAATCCTATGAATTTACAAGCCATCCAGCCTTAGCTCACTTGCAGTTCTTTGAGTTCCAAATTTAACTTTTCCTAGATACCATTATTTCCTGCCTTTAAGTAATGGCTTTATAATAATATCCTTTTAGTCTTGCATCCAAGCTCAATAATGCATTGATTATAATCATTTCTGACCTACAAAGTCCTTAATAATGTATGCTTAACTGTTGCTGATCTTTTTCTACGATCTGCCTATAGTGCAGGCTGCTATTTATGCATGCCATTTTAGTTGAACCATTTTAAAGCTGGCACAGTTGAGATGGTACTGGGATTTTTTTTTCACATTTCTTTTCTCCAATATGAACCCTGTTGAATATTTTTTTGAAACAAAAAAGCCTTTTCCCCCTGATATAACTATACCTGTATTTAACCCCACTAGACTTCAACCACTAGCTCTTTTTAAAGCAGCAGCAGTTAGAATATTATAATTAAAACATACTCAGTGATCTCTTGACTCTTTCAGGAGTCAGTCAGGTAATTCCCCCCTTCTAACAGTCCAATTAAAAGCATGTTTTTATTTTCTTATGAAACTGTACGTTCTTGTTATCCTATTGGATTTCTTAGGAATAAAGCCTTAGTGATGACTAGATAGGGTTGAACTGGGTTCCGAGTAGCTTTTCTAGTTCTCTATTCCTGATTGTTCTGTCCTGTGGTCTCTTCATTAGCAGCAGCCACTTGGGGCACATGTGGACAATTTTTGGTCCTTTTCTTCTCCTGAGAGGTGAAGAACTGGTCTACTCACCAGTTCACTTTTTTTTTGGTCATAATTACTAACTCAGCTTTCACAGGGATTTTTTCACTCTGCCATTTCTTCCTCAGAAGTCCCTGTTCCATCAGTGTGTTGGGTGTAAACTTTTAAGACCAGGGGTCTCCAACCTTGTCAACTTTAAGACTTGTGGACTTCAACCACAAGAATTCTGGGGAACTCTGGGAGTTGAAGTCTTAAAGTTGACAAGGTTGGAGACTTCTGTCTTAGACCATTATATCATAGTCTTTTACTTGTTCTTCTTTCATTTCAAATTTCAATAACAGTTTATACATTTTAGCAACTAGGTGTTTATCATTTATACATAGTTCAAGTTCACATTCTGTCTATTGCTACTCAGTTCCAGAGGATGAAGAAAAAAAATATTTGCATTGTCTGTGTATTTTCTAAGGAGCAGTATGTTGCTTTATAAGAATTTTACTCGGCCATGGACCACAATTTGAGAAAGATTGGTATTTATTCTAATAGAACTCATGTTCTGATGTGGGCCTTACTTAGACCAAATGAGATTATTCAAGCACACAAAGGACTAGAGAAACTCTTAAGATTGGTGGAAAAATGCAAATAAGCAAACAATACTCATATGGTAAGGCCTAATTCAACCCAATCCTCAAATGGTTCAGTGAGGTCTGAATATGTTGGACAGCTATCTATTGCATAAGTAAACAGATGAAAAATAAAATGGAATTGTAGAACTGGATGTACTTGTTTATTTATATACTTGTTTATTCAAATACAGAGATATTACAAGTTAAGTAGTAACCCAACTGGCAGTCAGAGCGTATGACAAAAATTATTTAATTCCACATATAGACCAGGGGTATCAAACTCTCGGTGTCACATGACATATCAGGGCTTCTTTCCCCTTTGCTAAACCAGGCAAGGGCGTGGCCAATGACTACAAGTTTGACAGCCCTGATCTAGACATATTTAACCATAGTTTCAGTTGGGAAAATGTGACCATCCTAGATCAGTCCAAATCCAAAAATGCCAGGGAATGTCTAGACTCTAGAAGCCTTGCACTCTGACAAATCAGTCATCAATAGACACATAGACATTAACAACATCTATAGAACATCAATGGAAAAGAGACAATCAGCCAGCCCAAAAGAGAGAAAGACTTTAGCACCTCAGCACTCAGATCAGATTCCAAGATTAATCTTGATAATTCCAAGATTAAGTTCAGACCATCAATCAAGTAAGCAATATTCAAATCAAGAAACTGCCAAAGAGCCATCAGTAAACAGCCCAACCAAAGAACCTCTTAAAACCTCCCACCTACACAGACAGGCAAGACACTGGAATATAAACTGATAGCAAACAGCACTCCTTACCAGTTAGGTAATAAAGCATCTGCAAGAAAACAAGCAAGTTCAGACAGCATCAAAAACTCAGCAACAATTCAGTTAATTGGTCTAAATAAATATTCCTCCTTGAAGAAAATGGTATTGTTGTTGAGTATGGTGTGAACCAAAAGAATTTCATAGGGCAACATTTGTTTTGACTCCCTCTTTCTAATAATGTATGTTCACTTTTTAATGTATTGTTATATATTCTTGTTCAAACTGTGCAAAATTAGCATTTCATTTCTGAAGCTGAGAGAGGAGATGCAGAAGGACTAGCTTGTTATAAGTCCTTAACAAAGTGACTCCCACATTTGAAAATAAAATCCTCTTTAGCTTCAAAAGTCTCCTATCAACTACAAAAATCAATATTTAACTCAGCACGTGGCTAATACCTGTAAGCAAATTATTTCTAAAAATGTGCAACTTGCAAAAGCCTTTCAGGCTCTTTTGCTCAGCATCTGGGCTGTTCTGCAAGGTTCATCGTAGGAAGTCCATTGGCCTCCCCAGTGGGTGGACCCTGTATTATAATCAAATGAGGGAAAGAGGCACTTGCTAATTTCCCTTCCAGTTTTCAAATTAGGGGCTTAAAGTATAAACAAGCAGAGTATGCTGTGTGTATACCTTTGGTCTGTAACAATGCATTTTGAATTAATATGGGATAACCTGACAGCCAGTAAATTTAAATCAGTTTAGAGACACAGTTTCTTTCCTAGAGTAACAGCCTCTCTTGTCACAGTGCCCCAGGATGTTTAAAGAGCATTAAGATTGACTTTCTAGATAATGCACAACATATAAAGTTAATTAAAATGCACTATCTTGATCCTAAAAAGTTTTATCATTTTGCTTACTGTTCAGTACAGGTAGTCCTTCACTTACAACAGTTCCTTTAGTGACTGTTCAAAGTTACAATGGCACTGAAAAAAGTGACTTAGGACTATTTCCCACGTTTATGACCACTGCAGCATCCCCATGTGATCAAAATTCAGAGGTTTGTCAACTGACTCATATTTATGATGATTGCAGTGTCCTGGGGTCATGTAATCTTGCAAGTTTCTGACAAGCAAAGTCAATGGGGAAGCCAGTTTTGCTTAACTGTGTTACTAAACAACTGCAGTGATTCACTTAACAACTGTGACAAGAAAGGTTGCAAAATGGGGTAAAATTCACTGAACAAATGTTTCACTTAGCAACAGAAATGTTGGGCTCAATTGTGATCATAAGTTCAGGACTACCTGTATAACAGAAGAGGGGTGGTGTGATGAGGGGTGGGGACATCATATTAGAGCTGTAAACAAAAGGCTTCTTCAGAGAATATAAACTGTATTCTCCTTGAATAAGAAAGGGAGATGATTTTGAAATACATACATTAACTTAGTTGTTATTTTTATGTGAGACAAGCATTAGAAATCTGAATTTCCTTGAACTCCAAATGAGGAATTCTCCTCCACCTGGCTAAACTTAGGCTGTTTGGCTGTTGCTTTAGTAACAGTGGAAATGCTTCCCCCCCTCCTTCCTTTTTCTGCTTCAGACAATATTATACAACTAGGAGAAAAAGGGTAACATAGAGCCAGTTTGGTCTAGTGATTAAGGCACCAGGCTAAAAAACAGGAAATTGTAAGTTCAAGTGCTCCCTTAGCCCTGAAAACCATGTGTACCTTTCTTTCATGACAAACCATCCTTCTTTATAGAGTTTACATTATGACCATGTATTGATGAATAATATATATATATATTTGTATTTTGGGGCTGAGAGCCAATTTGGTGCAGCAGTAGTAGAAATAGTGCAGAGAAGATTAGGGGACTGGAGGCTAAAACATATGAAGAACGGTTACAGGAACTGGGTATGTCTAGTTTAACGAAAAGAAGGACTAGGAGGTGACATGATAATCGTGTTCAAATAAGGGGATGCCACAAAGAAAAGGGAGTCAAGCTATTCTCCAAAGCACCTGAAGGCAGGACAAGAATCAGTGGGTGGAAACTCATCAAGGAGAGAAGCAACTNAATCAGTGGGTGGAAACTCATCAAGGAGAGAAGCAACTTAGAACTAAGGAAAAATTTCCTGACAGAACAATGAATCAACTCCAGAAGTTGTGAATGCTCTAACATTGGAAATTTAAAAAGAAGTTGGATAACCATTTGTCTGAAGTGGTGTAGGGTTTCTTGCCTAAGCAGAGGGTTGAACTAGAAGACCTCCAAAGTCCCTTCCAATTCTGTTATTCTATTCTAAATCAGGAGGCTATGTCTTCTATTGCTATCTTGGGCACAAAGCCAGGTGGGTGACTTCGGGCCACTTGTTCTTTCTCTCGGCTTTAGGAAGGAGGCAATGGCAAACCATTTCAAAATCTTGACACAGAAAACAGCAGGGACTTGTCTCGGCAGTCCCTAGGAGCCAAAACCTGTCTTGAAGGCAGATACACCTCATAGTTTTCACTTTTCTCCTTTTGGAGACCTCGTTCGGCTCCATCCAGCTACGACTTTCGCAGTGTTCTCCTTGCAGAGTCGAACTACTTCATCATCACTTTTGTATTCGGTTCACATTCATTCCACATACATTCAGTCTTGCCTCTGCCTCTTCTTCTTTGACCACCCTTGTTTCTCAGGTACAGGTAGTCCTCAACTTATGATCTCAATTGAGCCCAAAATTTCCTTGCCACAGTTGTTAAGTGAATCACTGCAGTTGTTAAGTGAATCTGGCTTCCCCCATTGACTTTGCTTGTCAGAAGATTGCAAAAGGGGACCACATGATTCCAGGACACTGCAATTATCATAAATATGAGTCAGTTGTCCAGCATCTGAATTTTGATCATGACCATGGTTGTGACCATGTGACCATGGGGATGCTGCCATGGTTGTGTGGAAAACAGTCATAAGTTGCTTTTTTCAGTGCCATTGTAAGTTTGAATAGTCACTTAACGAACGGTTGTAAGATCAGGGCTACCTGTAACCTCTTAGCTCTGCATTCAACATTTACTCATCTCTCACTTCCATGTAACAAAGTGGGCAGAAGTAAATATTGTACACTTTTGCTTTTTTCAATGTTTTTTTTTTGCACTTACAATACCTACTATGTTACTACTAATGGCCACTTCAAAGAAGAACTTGACTGTACAAGAAAGTGCAGGAGGAAGATAAGAAGAGAAAATTTTAGTTGACTGGGTTAAATCGAAAAAGCAACAACATAAGGCATCCTGGAAATTAAACTATAAAAATAACATTATTCCTAAAGAAGATTTTGAAGCAGCAAAGAAGAGAGGAAAAGAAAGGATTTGAGTTTTTTCCCCCTTCCTTCCTTATACTGACAGCTGAGAGACTTAAATAAAAAATTGACAAAAATCCACTTTGACATTAATCGGCATTTAAGCTGAAAATAAAATGTCAAAGGAATAATAAAGATTTTTGGATATTTTAAAAACTTTTAAAAGCAGGAAAGGAGAGAAAAGAATAAAAGGACAGGGTCTGGAAAAATGGAGGAGACTGCCTGGAACTAAAAGGAACTACATAGTGAAACTTTTACAAGATTCCTAAAAGATACTTTCCAACTGAAACTTTGTACAAAATAATAGAACCCCAGGAAGAGAAAGTGAAAAAAAGAAGCAAGAAGAAACAGCTTTGGATTATCTGGATTACTTGGTGATTTTTGGATTTTTGGCTATTGCATTTAAATGACTAAAATCAATCGGGTGCTTGTTTAAAATGGCATCACTTCTACAAGAATTGAAAATGGAACTTTAAAAGCAGAAAGAAGATATACAAGAAGGGAGAGGTTCTTTTGGCTTCATATTTCAATTCCTAGAAATGGAGATCTGGAACTATGAGAAACAACAAGAAGCACTTGTAGAAGAAGAAGATCTGGACAAAAAAGAAGCCATCTTTAATGATCAAGTAATTTTATGTGGGGGAAAAAAGGAAAGGGGGGAAAGAGAGTGAAAAGTTTAAAGTTTAAGATTTGAAAAAACAACCAAAAAAATAGTTTGAAAAAATAATTACAATATTAGAAAGCAACAGAAGAGGGGATTACAGAAAGAGAATTATAAGTAGAGAGACAAAGGGGTAAAAAGTGGAGGGAGAAGAGGGGAAGAAGAAAAGGAAAAGAGTCATAAAAGACAGAAACAAGAAATGGAAGAAACAGGAAAAGATATAAGGATTGTAACCATAAGTTTGTTTCGAGATAATGGGTGAAAATTTAATTGAAAAAAGGATTCTGAAAGGTACATAAGATAGTATTGTTATATTAGAGATAGAAATAATTTTTGAAAATATGATTAAAATGATGGATAAAATATTTATTGTAATATAAGTGGAATGTTTGTTAATAAATAAATGAAAAGAAAGTGAGAGAATGAAATTAAGAAAGATGGGAACATTCTAATTATTTTAATGATTTATAAAAAATAAGTGAAGAGAATTATAGAGATATGAAGAGAATTATGGGGAAAAAAAGAAATGGAAAGTTTATAAGTGTTCACAAGAAGTTATGATATTCAATTGAAAAGAAAAAGATGTTAAGATTTTAATGAAATTAACAGTTAAGAAATTGATTTGGAATGGAATTATACAACACACACACACACACACACACACAGACACCCACCCACATATATTTGTTTTCTTAAGTTTTCGCGGGTACTTACATGTATGCTGTTCAGCTTCCTTCGGGTATTTATCCCCACGTCATTTAGGCTTTCGTGGGTTACTTACATGTGTGCTGTTAGCTTCCTTTGGGTATATCTCCACGTCATTGGAGTGCTGTTAAAGTTGTAGCAACGTTTCAGCAGAATCCCATTGCCATCATCAGGCTTCTGTATGGATGTGGGTCCTCACAGCTTCTGGTTTCAAAATTCGAGGCTGGTCTATTCTGATTGGCTATTAGCCTGGGTCTGTGTTCATTGGACTTGGAGTTTGATTGATTGGTGTTTCTGGTTTCTTCTGTCTGTTTTGTGGCTTTGATTGGCTGGCAACACTCTGTTCCTGTGTTGGAGCTTTCAGAAGCCTGATGATGGCAGATGGGATTCTGCTGAAACGTGTGCTAACAACTTGTTAACAGAACTACAATGACGTGGGATAATACCCGAAGGAAGCTAAACAGCACAAATATATATATATATATATATATATGTACACATACATATACACACACACACACACATATAAATAAAATTTCTTAAGGATATAGTGTTTTTTTTAAGAATGTACCAAGCAGAATTTGATTGGAAGTTATGTATTATATTGAATACTATAATCTTAAAGGTATAAATTGAAGTTTAAATAAGAACTGAATGGATAAAATCAAAAGATATAAAGGTGTCATACTCCAATTGGTAACTATAGGGGAAAATTTGTTTAATGAGAAAAGATAATATGAAATTGAAACAGGACTGACAAAAGTACAAATATAATGATTTGAATTGAGATATGAGATAATTATAATTGTACAGAACATTTCACAATTCAGGTTTGTTCTTTTTATCATGCTTTTACTAAATCAACAAACCTAAACTTTTTTTCTCACATTCATACATTTCTCAGTGTAAAATATTAATATTGGGGCAAGAGTTCCCTAATGGAAAAAAACATCTATTGAACATACTATATCTAGTGCTGAGACGCTTACAAAATATACATGAGAAACCACTTTGTAGAATTCAGTTGTTAATGCCTGCTGAGTTTTGTTTGAAGGCACAGTGGCCAAATAAATTTTGGACACTGAAGACTTAGAATTTTTTCAAAATGTAAGTTTAAACTTTTTAAAACCTTTGTCCATGGAATTTGTGATGATCATTATATTGTGTACGTCTAATAATCCATCTATGTTTAAGTTTAGGAAAAATAAGGATGTTTTTTTTTTCTGTTGAATGAATGCAATATTCAAATTCTATACAATGTAGAGAATTGCTTGTTTTCTTAATCATAGGATCCCATTATCTTGGAAAATATTGACCAATGCCTTACCCTCTTTAAAAGAAAGCAATGCAGGGATAACAAGATCATACATATCTCTTATGTGTCCTAGCCACATAATGATTTTTATTCACAAATATGCTTTAATGGATCAATATTCTTGTCAAGAGTGCAATTTCAGAATCTGTGCTGTGATGAACAGATAAAGAAAACAGTCACAGCAAGCTTCAAATTACGAAGAGAATAGCTTCATAATTTAAAAAAAAAAACAATCTTGATAACATGTTTTGAAGAAAGGGTGAATATTAGGAAGAAAAGAAGCTCATATTTATTTAAAAAGGAGTGGGATATTGTATGTAATTTCTGATATATGCAACCTGTATTTCAGTTACTTATATATATATTTTACAGTAATTTTAGATTCCACCTTTCCTTCAGGAACAAAAGCTTTTTGCCCTTTTCAGTATGGAAGGCCTTGATGACTGAGCACTAACATTACCTAGTTGGGTAATGAAACATCTGCAAAGAAACAACCAAGCTCAGAAAGCCCCAAGCACCTACCCTCTTCAGTTTGCTCCATAACCAAACACCTGTGAGATGAGAGATAAAGTAAAGCATCAGTGAGCTTCCATGGCTGAGAGTGAATCTCAGCTTGGGCTCCCCAGTTTCTAGTTTATAGACTAAGAAATTTCTATTTCTTAGGCTCCCCAGCCTGAACTCCCCAGAAGTTCAGTCAATTTAGCCTAGTGAGATAAGATTAATATGTACTTTACTTTTAATTGTAGCATTTCTCTTTGCCATCTCTCCTATGGCTTAATGAAAACGTTTCCTTGTTCTTCATTGTCTCAGAGCTAGAAGGTCTGAATTGTGGATAGAATTGCCATTCTTGTCCTTAGTAACTGTAGTTCCTTATATAGTTCCCACAGAAATTGTTTTTAATGTATCTGCAAAATATTTTGTATTATCGTTCCCTTTGTATTCTCCTGTACCCCACAAGCTTATTTTGGAATATTCCAAGATTCTGGAAGAACATCCCCCTTTGAAATATGAGGCATCCCAATAGAAGAAAAATCTACCATTGCTTTCATCTAGCTCTTAATTATAATTTTTTAAAAACATTGCTATAAACTGCATGTCTGTAACAGGCCCGGTCCCACTGCACTTATGGATGCAAAGAGGATGTAAAACCTTAAAAAAAGCTTGCCATCCATTGGAGAACGCTATGCATCTGTTGTGTACTCATTGCATACGTGTTTCATACGCTCTATCCGTTGAGCATCCGTCCACTGTGATTTTATCCGCGCAAGAAGTTTTGAGCTGCACAAAACTTTGTGAACGGATGAACTTTCAACCGTGTACGATGTAAATCCATGACATACGAGCAACAAACGTTCTATGTCCGTTTATCATCCGTTAAATGTCCGCTGTATCCTCTCTGCATCCTCTGGGCATCCTCGCAACTCACATCCACTGCAGCTGAAAACGGAAAGAGGGAGGGAAGAAAAGGTACATGGAACGTCTATACATCGTTAGTAGCACGGAAATAGAAAGGATGCGCAGTGAACAGTTTGCATCCGATATACATCCGTGCGGCATCCCCTTTCTTTCCTTTAGGCGTATGTGATGCATCTGCTTCATCTGCTATGCGTCCGCTTCACAATTATCCCCCGGAACCCCTTCAGAGGTGTCATCCGCTTCCATCCGCTTCATCCGCTAGGCTTCCTATGAACATCCGTTTAACATCCCCGCTACATACTACCCACGTCCGTTCTTTTCCGTTCTTTTCCGTTCTTTTCCATTCTGTTTATACAAATTTTTGCCACTTTTTGGAGCAGATGACAACGGATGGAGCCACCCCCGAAATTTTGCTTGTCCGCTGTGTCCTTTATGCATACGTTTTGCATCCGTCAGCCAGTGGGACCGGGCCTTTAACTCTGATTTACAAGGTATGTGAGTGATGTCTGAAAAACTGAATTAAACTTGTTCAGACTCTTCACAGAAACTATGACAGATGTCCTCCATTCTGTATGTCCATAAACCGTTTATACTTTTTTCTGGAAAATTAAGTTCTACAAAGTTCATGAAGGAGAATAGATAAGAGATTTTTTTTTCTCTTCTATTGAACGTTGGGAGTGGTATAGGATCAGACAGAACCACAAATTAAAGGTGATGTTTAATCATTCTTATTCAGTTTGATGGGAAAGAACTTGTTTCTTTTGATTAGCATGCATTTTAACTGCAAACAAGCAAGAGGACTGTGTAAGTCTGATGATTTCTTCATCAGATTCTCTTGCTCTCATGCTTCAGTTCAGTTCCAAAGGAAGTTACCATAAGGAATAGTATGGAGGATTTTTTTTATTTTTCAGATCAAAGTGTTTGGAATGAAGCAGGATTTGTCAGGGGTGGGATTCAAAAATGTTAAGAACCGGTTCTGTGGGCATGGCTTAGGTGGTCGTAAGTGTGAAAAATAGTCATAAGTCACTTTTTTCAGTGCCATTGTAACTTTAAATGGTCACTCCACACAAGCAAAGTACAGCAAAGGAGGAGAAAAAAACTCCAGAGAAGTTTCTGAGACAGGAAATTATTCCTGCCAAGGATGTAATAAGGGCTAATGGAGAGGCAGTTTCTGTAAGCAACACCAGAATGTTTCCTTCCTGCCTTCCTTACAGGATTAGGCCAGTAACTTCGTCTAACAACCGGTTCTCTGAACTGCTTAGAATGTTAACAACCGGTTCTAGCAAATAGGTGTGAACTGGTAGAATCCCACCCTTGGGCTTAGTAGTGAAGGAGTATGCATAAATAATAGTGATATTATGCTGTCTAACATCTTGCAATAATAAAATGGCATAAAACAGAGGTGGTATTCAGCAGGTTCTTACCAGTTCTGGAGAACCGGTAGCGGAAATTTTGAGTAGTTCGAAGAACTAGCAAATACCACCTCTGACTGGAGGTTTTACAGTATCCTTCCCCTGCCAGCCCATCAAGCCACGCCCAGAGAACCAGTAGTAAAAGGTTTTGAATCCCACCACTGCATAAAATAGAGTAGGAATAGAATAGAAGAATAGAATAGAATAGAATAGAATGAACCTCAGAGGCCTTCTAGTCCAACCTCCTTGCTCAGGCAGGAAATCTTATACTATTTCCAGCCCCTTATACCATCTCAGACAAACAGTTGTCCCATCTGTTCTTAAAAACTTCCAGTGTTGGCCCATTCTGGAGGCAATTCATAAATTATTATAAAGCAATTAAAAAAAACCACTATCACTCTCATTTTCAGTATCTTGAAAGCAAGCTGGAAATTCAAAAATCTTTGCTGTAGAGAAAGAACATTTTGGGGAAATTGAAAGGCACACAGTTAGAAATGGAGTAGCTGGTGCATGTTAAGATTAAACCATTACCTCTGTCTTTAATAGGCTTTCTGTTCTAGTCTTTGGTTTTGTTTGCTAACTGTAATGACAATTAAATATTTCAATAGTGGCATCAGTTCTATACAACAGTTCGTGATTTTATCAGTAGAACATTAGACTCAAGTGATGACCTAACATGACCCATGCTTAATGCAGTGATTGTTACGATTAAAAAGTGGTTATATTCTGTATTTTCTTTCAGTGCTTCAGTCCAACTGGCTGTTTTACTACTTTCCTGTTACTAGTACTACTTTTTACTACTTTCCTATTCCTTTCCCTGAAAAGAAGACTGATAGATTTGAAAGGTACTTTAATGGCACACATTTTAAAGATATTAAAGATAAAATTTTTAAAGATAAAATATTTAAAGAGAAGAGCCAGGCGGATGCACCGGCGCACCATTTAGAGAGGACTGTAAAGTATTGTGAAGCAGTATATAAGTCTAAGTGCCAGTGTTATCTCTATATTTAAGATACATCCAGTATTAGGCCAAATTTTGAAGAACCCAGACTCATTCATAAATATATATATATACTGGGACTGAAGGAAAATTGAATCTCATGTTGTATCTCTCCAACATTGCAAGAAAACATAGGTTTATTGTATAAAACACACATACACAGTGGTGTCTAAAATAACAGTGAACCCCAGTTTTGGCTTTCACAGGAACAAAAAAAAAATCTAATTTGTATAATATTCTATAGAAATCTTTTGTGGAACAAAATAGAGATAAATTCTGGCTTACTTTTACAGGAAATAGATTCAAAATGCACAGTGCGTTATAATAGAGGCCAATGATAAATACATATTTGTGAACTCAACTCTCTTTTTGCCCAAAGAAAGCATATTAATCACTAATAGTATTGTATTCACCATCCCATATTCCAGAAACAAAAGAAATCTTTTTGTAAAAGAGTGACTATATAAATTAAACAGTTACTTTCCCTAAAACATTTACAGTTCAAAATAAATAAACAGTTTAAAATAAATAAACTCTTCATTGATGAAAGCTTACTGGACACTATGTAGCTGTCCAAAGAAAACTCAATATAGTGTGATTGGTTTATTATGCAGATGCTACATTTCTTCCTTTTTTAAGGAATCATAACAGTACAAAGAAGGAACTGGAAAAAATTGGAAAAATCAAATCTTTGATATTACCTTTTCCAAAGGCAGGGGTGAGGAATGATGACCTCTTTATGACTTGTGGACTTCAACTCCCAGAATTCATCGTTCCCCACCTCAGTCCTAAGGGACATTTGTCCATATTACCGGTTTGGATAGGGTGGATATGCTTTAAAATGAATCTGAGGAAGTGTTTTAGATCTCCTAAAAGAATAACTCCTCCTTGCAATTCATTAAAACAGCTTGGCATAGTGAAATTATATATACAGTTGAGATGGCCTAAATGCAGTAAAATCCTCACAGCGGTTCAAAGCTAGCTACTAAAATTTGGAATACTTCTCAATATACATTAATGTGTCTCAAGTCCATAAAAATAACACCTTTGGGCAAGATAATACCCATCCACCCCTACTGAGTATTATATTCAGCACAGATAATTTTTATATCAAAAATGCCTATGTTTAATGCATACATAATAGATCAAAAAGAATACTGTGTAATTTGCTTATTGCTCTATCACTATGACTCACAAAAATGTGTGTGTGCCTTAAAATGAATCCTAGGGAATAATTATTTCTCACAGAAGCATTCTTGTGGCCACCTGTATATTCCTTTAAATGAGGAACAATTTGTGAATAGTCCATTAGTCAGAAGTTTGTGCTGAACATGATATGTGTTGCATGGCTTCTTGAACAATTATTTATACAGGAAAAAGCAGCAAAAAGTGATACTTTTGGATTCTGCTGTGCAAAACGTAGTCACCGAACCAGTAGTAATACCGGTTGAATCCTACCACTGCTGTTGGGTGCGTTGTGGTTTTTTCCTCCTTCTTGGTTGCCCTCAGAGAGAGACAATAATTTCCAGAAACATCAAGTTTGTAACTTTGCAATCTATCTCGCAATGGCGGCATAGGAATCATGATTAATAATTGCTGTTATCTAAAGGTTTGGGATAATGTGATATGAGTACATCATCTCAGTGCAGCAGAAGGCTTTGGCTGACTATTGGAAAATTAGATTTTGCATTTGTTATCTAGTTGAAGGTTAACTGGAAAACTGGCAGCTGAATTTATTTCCCCAGATAGAGAAGACTGGGATTATTCTGTAGATGTGAAGCACTCTTATTTGATATTCCTTGATAATACAAAGAATTCAGAACCCATCTTCTTGAAAATCCAAGAATTATTAAGGCTTAGCAAATGCTTTCTCCTCTTCCTTATTCTAGTTGGAAGACCTACAGCTCAAAAAGAATCTTAAATCAAAGGGAGGGTGGAGGTTGAGGAGAGTCACTTCTTGTAGGAAAAATACCTCCTTACTTGTTTTTCTGATCAATGGATGAACTGGGAAAAAGCAGCCCTGTAAAGATTTCCTCCTACTGGCCAACACCTAAACCAGGGGAACTTGAATGTCACCCAGGCAGCCAGCTAGCCAGCCAAACAGCCACATTGACATGGGAGTTTTTGTCTCTTGATTTGTTGGAGGATATAGGAAGTTGAAAGTGTTTATTTTCCCATGGCAAAAAGTAAAAAAAAAATAAATGGTGGCACCAGCACCCAGATATCCCTAGTTGCTTCTCACCAGTAAAAGATAAAGCATGTTTTGTTCAGTTTGAAATATTTGCCTGCTTTTCTGCTGTTTCTTGAGGTAGTAGGTGTTATAATCGCATTTAACAATAACAAGACTTGGAAGGGACCTTGGAGGTCTTCTAATTCAATCCTCTGTTCAGGCAGGAGACACTATACCAGTGATAGCTAACCTTTTTGGTTCCTGTGCCGAAAATTGCATGCATGCTGGCATGTGTACGCATTCACATGGTTGCGTGCCAGCACCAAGAAGGCAATGCACATGCCCCCGTGCATTCACGCATCCCCACGCACCACACGTCTCTGCTCATGCGACCCTCATGTACACCACACATCTTTGCGCATGCGCACAGATCTTTGCGCATGCGCACATACCCCCCACAACCTGCGCATGCATGCCAGATACCAAACAATCAGCTGTCAGGTGGTGTGCGTGCATGCGCAGTGGGGCTCCTCCAGGCGACCTTTTGCGTACCAGAAGAAGTGGCTCTGCATGCCACTTCTGGCACGCGTGCCATAGGTTCACCATCACGGTACTACTAGACAAATGGCTGTCCGATCTCTTCTTGAAAACCTCCAGTGATGTACCACCCACAACTTCTGTAGGCAAGCAGTTCCACTGGTTTATTTTTCTCCGCGTCAGGAAATGTTTCCTTGGTTCTAGATTGCTCGATTCATTTCTTCTTATCATTGCTTCTTGTCCTACCTTCAGGTGCTTTGGAAAATAGGTTGACCCTCTCTTTTTTATGGCAGCCTGTTAAGATATTATGAATTAAAGTTCAGGAGACTGCAGTCTGTCTTGTTGTATTATACACCGTTGAGCTTTGATTTTTTTTGCCAGTCTCTTTCTCTTGTGGAACAACAACAGCTTATTTTCCTTCCCCCACTCTCCCTCTGCCTCCTTTTTTCTCCTTGACTGATAATTGTCTTTTTTCATCAGTGCACAAACAGAAAGGGAGAGGGGGAAAAAACATTCTAGAGCCCTGAATGGTTGTGACACTGGTGTCCAGTTACAACTCTACAAAGCATTGTGCAATGAACTAAGGGGTGTGCATAAGTGCACCATCATGCCTACCGTCCTTGTCCTATTTTCCCCATTTATTTGTACCTATTCTTACTCATGTTTATACTTAAACCTATTATTTTGTAAGCAATTGACAAATCAAATAAATAACAAAAATAAATAAACTTTGCAATGCCCTCCCCCATCTATTCTAATTATTATTAAAGTGAAAGGGAGACAAGTTGCTTAATTAATGACTTAAAACCTACCCTCTTGTAAAATCAATACCTCTGGTGCTTTAGAGGGGGTGAAATATCAGGTGTCACTTTCTTCCTGAGAACAGCTTCTCCTCCATGCAATAATGCTAGGTGTTATAGTGTTCTGTGCATGTTTAGTCATGCCAGCCACATGACCAGAGAGATGTGTTCAGACAACGCTGGCCCTTTGCTTTGTAATGGAGATGAGTACCACCCCCTTAGACCAGGAAACTACGAGCATGTAGGTTCTCCTTGCACATACGTGCTAGTCATTTCTGGCTCTAGGTAGTTTATAGTTGTGTATAAAAGTAAAAAAGTTGAGATTTAATAATAGTTTATACAATTATGTAAAAGTAAATAAGTTGATATTTGATGCTATTATCATTTTGTTGCACCAAAGGGAGTCGGAAGTCAATACCTTTTCTTTCTTATCCTTCCTTTTCTTAAGGCCCTGTCACACTGGCCGACGGATGCAAAACGTTTGTAAAAAGGACACAGCGGACGAGAAAAATGTTACAATCTGTTGGTTATCCGCTCCGCAAAAGGGGCAAAAATTTGCATGACACCAGAGCGGACAACACGGAAAGGGGCAGACGGGGGAGGACATAGGGCGGATGGAAAGCGGATGCTCACGGAAGCCTAGCGGATGGAATCGGATGAGAGCGGATTGGCACATCCGCAAGGCTTTGCCGGGGGAGCTCAGCAAAGCGGACGCGGAACGGAAAGAGCGCGACGCCCGAGCGGATTGAAGCGGATGCACAGCGGATGCCGAGTGGATGAAGCGGGTGCAGAGCGGAAGCCTAGCGGATGCCTAGCAGATGCATAGCGTTCACTGCGCATGCGGGGAGGATGCATTGCGTCAACCCGCGGATATAAAGGGAGAAGGCAGTTCCCAAGCAGGTCACCATTCAGAGGAAAGACCTGCTTCCAGCCAGCCAGCCGCAGCAAACCAACAACATGGGGGAAGAAACGAAGCCTCTGCCATCTGCTGCCACCCCTGGCAAGAGGGACAGGGCCACCCTCCCACCCCCTGGCCCTGGCCCTGACTCTGCTTTCTGCGGGCTTCTGCTGCCGCCTCAATCTTCTGGTGCTGGGGCTTCTGCTGATGCTGCTTCTGGGTGGTGCTTCTGCTGATTGCTGCTTCTGGTGGTGGTGCTTCTGCTGATGCTGCTTCTGGTGGTGTGCTTCTGGTGGTGCTTACTCTGCTGGCACTGTTCCTGGTGGTGGTGCTTCTGCGTGCTTACTCTGCTGGCGCTGCTCCTGTGCTGGTGCTTACTCTGCTGGCACTGCTCCTGGTGCTTCTGTGGTGCTTACTCTGCTGGCGCTACTCCTGGTGCTGGTGCTTACTCTGCTGGCACTGCTCCTGGTGCTTCTGCTGCATGCTTACTCTGCCTGGTGCGGCTGCTGCTGGTGCTTCTGCTGGTGCTTTACTCTGGTCGGCGCTGCTGCCTGGGTCCCTGCTGGTTGCTCCTGGTCCTGCTGGTGCTCTGGTCCTAGCTGGTCCGCTGGGGCTCCTGGTCCTGCTCCTGGTGCTGCTGGTGCTGCTGGTCCTGCTGGTCTTACTTTTGCTGCTACTGTTGTTGCTGCTGCTGCTGCTGGTGGTTGGTGTGGAGGAGCAGCCCCTACAACCTCGAAGCCCCTCTGATGAGGGCCCATATGGCCCTGCCAAAGGGAGGAGAGCAGACGCGTGAATGGGGGAGGAGGCAATACAACATAGAAGAGGAACATGAGGCAGGAGTGCTGGAGTGGCTGAGGAGAATGAGTAATCGTATGCGCGGAAGGGACACAGGCTCTATCGCGACACCAAAAGGAAGCAGACTGCTTGGAGAGAGAAGGCAGAGAGCCTGGGCTACACTTTGGAGGTGCTCCTCGGCTGGTGGAAGCACATGCACACCTGGTACGGGAAGCTGCACCTCAAGAAAATCTGGCCAGCCACGGTCAAGCTGACAGACAGAGAGACCTACGTGATGGCCAGGTGCAGCTTCCTGGAGGGTGAGATCGCGCCACCGAAGGAGAGCAGCCCTCTCACAAACCCTCTCTCTCAGCAGCCTGCTGAGAGCCAGTCCTCTTCTGGCAAAGGAGTCAGCTCCTGTGTCCAGCAGGTATCTGTGGAGCGTGCCACGATGGAGACCCCCCTGACAGCTGCACTACCCGTGCGGATGCGCTTGGAGGACTCCCTGACGCAAGTAGGAGAAAGGAGATGGCACTTCCACCACAGCCCTAAACCCGCCATTCACCCCCAGCTCCACCTCCACAGAAAAGGCAGAGAGGCAAACCGGAGGGCAGAGCCACACTGTCCTGCTGGAGATAAGAAAGAACCATCCAGGAGCAGTGTAGATCTCCTCTCTCAGCTGGTACACACCGACGCCCCATCCTCCAACCGCAAGCCCTTCCTCACCTATGTCAACCAGACCTTCAATAAACATGGCAGAACCCAGTACCAGGTGGTGAAGGACAGGATCACCGATCTTCTTCACAACCCTCCAGACTAAGATGAACCTGCTCCAGCCAGTCCAGCCTGCTGCTCCACCCAGGTGATGTCACTGCCCTTCCAAGGCTTTCACAGGCACTACCCTACAGGCTATGGCTACCAGGAGGTCCAGCAGCACAGGCAGCCCTTCCCTAGTCCAGGCACAGGTACATCAGATGCCACTGGTTGGCCATTGATGCCACGCCACCGGTGCCACCGACGCCAGTCCTCACCCAGCTGCAGACCAGACAGCCCCACTACACTGCTCCTTCCTCCACCCCACAGCCAATCCCAGCCCTCAGAACATCTTGTCATCGGTATTGGGCTACACCCCATGCCATGGAGGAAGGGGCTTCAACATCACGGGCTGAGACAGCTGTCTGAGAGGCTTCCTCAAACACACCATCCCTGTTGTCCTCTGGGCCAGGCACCCCAGTGGCGCTTAGACCAGCACTCCAAGCAGCAGCCACCTCCACAGCACCTGGACCCTTCACCCCTGAGACTGGGCACGCCTCCGAAGTGACCAAGAAGATGCAGAGACTGGTGGCTACCTGTTGACTTTATTTTTGCTTTGGACATTGATGGGTCATTTTTCTTTTACAGCTTGTTATTAATAAAGATTATCTTGCTTCACAACACTTGCTTCATTTTTTTATCAAATGTCTTGGTGGAAACTTTTAGAAATGGTTTAAGCCTTGCATGCTTGTGGATGGGTAAGGATAGCAGTGGGATGGGCAGGGATACCTTTGGGATGGGTAAATAGCTTGGATACGATAAACCTCTAGTGTGCAAGCATAGTGGGACTGTATGGTCCACCCTCCCAGGCGCCACACCTATGCGCCTTTATTCTCATAATAATGTAATCATTCATCCACCCATTAACATAAACAACAACCTCTTTATGAAATGCCCTGTACATTGTAGGCCCACCCAACAAACATGGCCCAATCTCATCAGTGTGATGAGACAGGCTGAAGGAAGCATCCATTAATCATCTATCACCCTGTCTCACTCCACTGCTCCAGCTGGGGAGTTGCACCAGTGTCTCAGGAGGTTGCGCTTGCTTCTTCCCTTCACATGAACCTCTGTTGGGGCCTTGCACATCCTTCGTGTCTATTCAGGTTTTGCCCTTGCCTCCATTTACCAGGCTCCATGTCCCCATTGCCTTGTTGGAGGTCCACGAGCCTTGTTCTGCAACACTGCGTAGTGGGTGCGCATGATGATTGTGGCAGGATGCAGCAAGCTTCCACGATCCTCCTCACAGTCTGTGGGCGATGCTGCATGTGGTAGAAGTTCCTGGAATCTGTTGACCCAGGATGCAAAGGCGTTTCCACCACCCGTCTTGCCCTGGACAGCCTGTAGTTGAAGATCCTCTCTTCACGGCTGAGGGTTCTTGAAGTGTAGGGCTTCATTGAGGTAGGTTCTGAGGAGAAGGCGTCATCCCCAGATGAAGTAGGGCACATCTTGTGTGTCGTTGGGCAGGGTCTGGATCTGGAAGCCATGATGAGCGTTGCGTTCCAGCCCCTCCTTGAGGTCAACTGGCGTTGTATACCTGGGCATCTGAAGATGAGCCGCTGCCTGAAGCATCGATGTACATTGAACTTGTAGTCAGCATCGACCATGGCGAAGAGGATGATGCTGAAAAAGCCTTGTAGTTGATAAGTGGACCCCGACTTGGCTGGAGCTTTGCAGGCCACGTGCTTCCCATCTATGGCTCCACAAGGTGGTGGGGAAGTTCCACCTCTGATACCACTTCTCTGCAACTTTCTTCCAGCCTTCTTCAGTGGAGGGGCACTGGAGGAGCTCCTGCAGGTGTTCTTCGATGATGCCCTGCAACCACTTCTCTGACCACAATGCTGATGGTGTTTGTGGTGGCACCCTCCAGCCGTACTGCATGCCTCTGTAGGTGGTCCCTGAGGCCATGTGGCGCAGAGTCAGTGCCACCTTGAGCCCAGGGTCCAGGCTGGGCCGGAAGTTGGTGTTTGCCTTGGTCAACCGTGGGTCTCATTCGCTCCACAACTTCGTCAAACATGGCTGGAGGCATACTCATGAAGTGCTGGAATGCACGAGGTCTTTGTTCCTCAGCTCCACCATCAGGCTTGTTCTATCAGTCCATACTTCTGCTCTTCTCCCAATCCATCTTCGGACCCAGACAATTCTTGCTGCCTCCTTTTCTTCCATAGAACGGTGAAAGAGCCTGTAGATGGCTTCGCACTGTTGCAAGAACGATGGTGGCTACCAAAAGGAGTGTGTTACGATCCTGGTGGAACATCAATGGATGCTGTGGAAGAGGAAGAGCCAGATGAAGGCTGGCAGAGGTCTGCAAGCAGGGCTGCTGGACTGAAAGTGAAATCCAGGTGAGTTCCTCCCTCTTTTTATAGGCACTATAGTTTTTTCACTATGTGTCCTTTTGCATCCTCTAGGCATCCTGCAGACATCCTTATATCCAAGATAGGTCCCCTCTGCGAACGTTTTTTTCATTTTAAAATGCTTTGTATGCGAGCTGCATCGGCTTCATCCTTTCTCCGTGCCTGCTACTAACACTGCGTGTCCGTTCCGCGTCCTTTTCGCTTCCTCCGCTGTGTCGGTTTTCCGCTGGAGCAGATTTGAGTGTGCGTGGATGTGCAGCGGATGCCTAGCGGATATAGCGGATGCGTACAGATGACGACGGATGTAGAACGTGTTCCCCGTATGCGTTGCGGTGCAGAACGGACGCGTTGGATACATTTTCCGCTCAAAAAGTTTTGAGCAGCTCAAAATTTTTGAGGGATGGAACATCAGTCGACGGATGCTGGACAGATAGAGGAGGATGAAAAACGGAGGCAGTGAGTACAGAACGGATGAATCACATTAACGCAACGGATGGCAAGTGTTTCTCTCCGTTTTACATCCTCTTTCCATCCGTTGGTGCAGTGTGACATGGGCTTTACACTTTTCTTTTTCTTTCTCTCTCTCCCCCCCATATTCCTGCTTTTTTCCTTTGGATTTTTATATTTTATATTATAAACTAATTTTAAAAATAGAAGCTAGATTTTCTTAGCAATTTCAGTGAAGATTTTGACATCCTGATTATTTAAGTCAGCAGCTCCAACCTTTCTGGCTCTGTGGATTGGCAGCAGCAGCTGGGGGTGTGTGTGGAGAGAGGAGATGGTTTAGAACACACAAACACACATCACTTGCACAAATGGAACTTCGTACACTCTTATGCTCCCCTGCCACTTGCTTAGCTATGTTCCCAATGGGCCTCAGCCTGGGGGTTGGGGACTCCTAATTTAAGGAGTACATGGTTACTTACATGCAAGACGATTTGTATTCAACAGGACATCCAAGCAGCAGGAAAGCATGCATTGAATTTCAGGTTTAAAATACTATCTGTTGTAGCAAACAACTGGAAACACAGCTAAAAGAAAAGATTCAGGACTGCTCTGTAAAAAAAATGAGAAAAGTAAATAGCAGGATTTTTCTTTCCCAAAGATATCTGAGATGGTAGATAGCAACTTAGATATTCAGTGGCAGTCTTGACAGCTTGCCTGCTGATAAATGATGTTTTGTGACTTGCCATGCAAACCATGGTGTCTATTTTGTGAGTACACAAATCTCTGCCCCATACCAGCTGTTTCATGAGACAGTTTATGACTTTCTTTAAATTACAACTGTGCCCACTGGCCAAAAAGATTGCCTATTTCTACCAGAGTGCAATTATAGTGATATTGGATTAGTGGAAAAGAAATATACTGAATTAACTCTTATTGGAGAAAAAATGGAATTAAAAATCTAGCTGCATCAGGGATTGAATGAGCATAAGAGAAATGAATCCTTGAAAACATATTATCCTTCTATAACATCCTGCTTTGAGTCCTTGGGCACACATACCAGACTCTAAAATCTGTTGAATATGCTATTGAACAGGGATCACTGCAGTCTATTGAATAGACATGGAGATTTTGACTCTCTTTTAGTTGAATGAATTTACTAAAACCATGCTTTCAAAAACAATGGTAGCAGCTGATGCAAATTCCTTAACAGTATTATATAGATTTTTCTATTGGATACACATTGTTTAATCATTTTATGACATTCTGTAAATAAGGTAATACTTGAGCATTTGTCAAAAACAAACCCTATACAATTTAACAACAGCAAACCAATTCTAATACATTCTAAATGACACTAAAAGACAAATCTTATAAGCAAATTTGCACCTCTGAATATTGATTGAATACACCCACCTGAGGCATATGGGAGACCTGGACACTGATAACACTGTTTTCTTCTAAGCTAGGGTGAGCTAGCAAAGCAGAAGGCAGCCTTCCTATTCTATTTTTCTTTCCTTTCAGTCAAATTATTTTCTTCCCATTGCAATCCCACTGAAGAAGTTAAAGTAGGTCCGTCTTAATCCTGTGATAGATGTGCTACTGGTTTGAGAATAATCTTGAAGAATTATAAATCTTATGGCTCCATGCCATCCTGGCATGCTCCTCCCCCTGTTATCCAGTGTTGGTACTAACATAAAGCAGAATTGATCATAAACTTCTGCAGTGGTTCAAAGAAATAGGGAACATTTTCTGCTACAATGGCTATTCAACATATCTTAGAGACCTTGATATATCTACCAATTTTTGTGATACCTTCTAATCTATCTGAGACCACTAAGAGTCAACACCAATAATCACATAGTCCGTCAGTGAGTCAATCCATCCATCCATCCCTACCAAGGACTGTATGAGTAAACATTAAATGGCTCATACTCTGGAATTGATAATGCCCTTCTGTAAAATTGTGTGGTGCTGATAGGATGGGGAAAAAAACCTCCAAATTCATTTTATCTCATTGAAAACTAAGATATATTCATTATTTTTAATCAGAAAAATAATAGAATGACAGTACAAAACTAGCCCCCAGAAGACTTTAAGATGATTAGTTTTTATCTGTGTCTATATTGGTATATTCAATCTTTCTGTTGAAAGATGCAGACAAAACAGATTAATATGTGTGGGGGACTTCCGGTTGCAAGGCTTTGGCGGCGGCAGGAATCCACGATTGTGCGCAATTCTTGCTGTGCTCGCTGTCGAGGTGCCCCCGATCCAGCTGGATTTGGAGGCTATGGTTAGCCTGTAGAGGTAACTGAAGACAGGGGAGATCCGGGCAGGGATCTGAGGGAATCTCAATCCCCCTCCTCAGCCGGTTTAACTCCCTTTTCCCAAGGCGATGGAGCGGCGGTCAGCAATGGCCACCACAAAGAAACTTTTAGCCAGATGAGATTGTGCAGGAGGAAGTTTGAAGAAGTGAAAGTTTTTGGCTGAACCGGGACAATCAGTTACATTTTTATTCTGGAGGTTCAACTTTTTAAAGGATACATTGTTTCCCAAAAAGATTGTTAAAAGCGGTGGAGAAAAGTTAAAGGGAAAGTTTTTTTTTCTTCTTACTCTCCTTCCCTACGGAGATAGCAGATGGAAATCAGAAAAACCTGCTTTGGCATAGAAGGTAATTAAATCTGAAAA
>BHFT01030689.1:0-28610 GCA_004320025.1 Laticauda laticaudata
GACCAATAAACACAGACCAAGACTCCCAACCAATCAGGATGAAGAAAAAAAACCATTCTGGCTCAGCAGTAGGCTAGTCTTAAATTTAAAACTGAAACGGCTGTGATAGCTTGACTCACAAACGAACTCAATACAGAACCCTGATGATGGCAGATGAGTTTCTGCCGAAACGTTGCTACAATATATGCAGGTCATGTCAACTCCTCAGTGGTATTCTGACACTGGTGTATTGGCCACCCTTTGCCCCTGAGTTGGCAGATGTACATACAGACAAACAATCTTAGTATTATCATTCCTCCCATAATTCAGGAGATTTTTCATCCTCTAAAGGATCATCAGAATAGTGTTCCTTGTCCAGTTCTCCTTTATTAAAGTGATTTTTTTTAAAAAAGTATAAATTGATAAAATATATAATCTAACAGGAATGGGGAGTATCATGTTTCTATGACATCATAATATAGTCAATCAACACTGTGCACAGAATGTGAATGGGAAGCATGAGCATTCAAAGACATTTACAAAATGTGCCAGAAAGAGGATTTAATTTTTTTCAAAGCATAATCTCGATATATTCTGTAAAATTAACTTGATTCATTTGCACTATAATTCAGAATGGCTTCTGTTCTGTACAGAACTGACTTCACATTTAAAGATTATATAGTATTTTTTCATATTTAATGTGGTCATGCTGTCTTAAAACACTTACACTTACATGACTATGCAATTTGATTACTTGTTATATCAACTGCTGAACCAATGTAGCCACTGATATTTATAATTTTTTCCCATAAAGCAGCATTTATTTTGGCTTTTTCCCAAATTATGGGGTAAACTGCAGTACTTGGATGTACTACACAGTGTTTGCTGTTGTATAATGGAGACATGGGAAATCTTTTAGCCAGCTGCAAAATATATGGGCTGTAAAGTACATCACATACATGCTGGCAATGGTTGTAAAAGTGGATTTCTCCCCCCCCCTCCCACTTCTCCTTAGAATCCTTGGGTAACAGCCTAAGTAAACCCTCCAGAAGTCGGTGGGAATGCAACTCTTAGAATTCTCATCCAATTTGGGCATTACAGACTAAAATATCTGGAGGGACCAGGTTAGGGAAAGGAGCAAAAAATTAGAAGAAGGTAAAATGTCACACACATGTCTGGCAAAAAGAAAAAAACTTCTGACATCTTAAAGCTAATGAAGCCCTTTCTTCATCACTTAGGATAGGTCTCCATTTAAGGAACAGCGATTGTTATATAAACTTTGAATAATCGGGCCTGTGGATAGCTGCACTCAGCAGCTGTTTGCAAATAGCTGCCCACACAGTTGAATAAATTGAAGGCACTTTTTAAATCCACAGATTGTTTTTTGTCTAAAGGAGAAGGGTGCTACTTAAGGCAACCTATCCCACAAACTGGGAAACATAAAGTCTACTCAAGTGGAAGTATATTTAATAGAATATTTCTTCATCTCTGAAAAATATATTGCTATAACCTGCCTGAAATAGTGGAGGAAAAACATTTTTGGGAGTTTGCAAAGTGACTTTGCTGTGAACATAGCTATCCATTTTCTGTCCTGGTTTCTGACTGATAATTAAAATGGATTAAATCAGAAGAGGGAGCTCTCACTACATCTTTCAAGGAAAAGAAGAGGAAAGAAAATTAACATGCTAACATGCCTTGTGATAATGTTTAAAAAAAGAAATAAATATTTTTACTTATACAGTATATACTTTTTATATTTTTTTTTTTTGGAGAACATTTTGTAGGAAGAAAAAGAGGCAAGACTTTGCACTCCATGTGAACCTGAACAAGCTGTTTTGCCTAGCTAATTCATCTACTGGGATACTGGCAGAAAGTGCTGTGGTCAAATACTTCAGGAATTTAAGAGAAACCATAGCACTATATTTCAAAGGAAGACAATTTCACAAATTTCTAAGGCTAATTTGGAAATCCTATATCCATAATCTTTTGTAGCTTTGAGAGTATTGACAATGCTATTACTGACATTGTTAATGAGGAATTAAATTCTATTAATGCATTTTTTAAAAAAAGTATTTACACAGGCTTTGTTATATTTTTAATCATATGAATATATGTAGCAGTGGTTATTGTCATGAGCAACATATAAGACTGATCTGCATCATTTGATGTACAATATGCAATTTCAGTACAATTAATTGGCATCCATATCTCAGGAAGCATTACTTGTCTAAGCAGGCTTCTTTTAAAATAGATGACATAAGATGAGGGATATCCACAAAATAGATTACGTTTTCATCTGTAGCAAGAAGGGGCAGAGTTAGCATGGCCATCTTTCATATGTGCGTTCACCGCTCAGTCTGCATCTAGTCGTGCTAATGGGAGGTTTATATCCTTGCCCGTTATTTCACAGCAAATGTTTGAAATGTGTGTTGCAATTGAAAATCCTGCGAGTTGTGAGATGTGATCAGTTATAAGGTTTTTGTTGGCAAAAAACCATAAACCGATTGAAATTTTTTGGCAACTGTGTGAAGCGTACGGGGACAACATCATCACTGAAGGTGGAGTGCGCCAATGGTGCATTAAGTTTAAAAATGGACGAATAACATTTTCAATGATAAACAGCGGAGTGGATGTCCGAGGCATTTGTGACTGATGAACTGGTTGCGAAAGACGATGACAAGATTCTGTGAAAAATTGCCGCTATCACAGTAATAGAGAACTTTCACGCTAGTTTTTCCAGACGAAAGTTTCACGCTTTAGTTTTGTTGCATTGAAATTGTCTACACAAAAGCTGGGCTACCACAAATTTTGTGCAAGATGGGTGCCAAAAATCGCTTGACAGAAAACTACAGCAGTTTCAGCGTATGCTGCACTCACTGATGTTTCGTGTATTCTTATTACGTTTAAGATGAAGAATTACCAATTCTTGATCGAATTCGTATACTGAAGACGAAGACATTGGGGTCTATAACAATGTGAACAGTGAGACCAATTAGCAAGTCTATAGTATGTGGGGGCACACAAATTCTCTCTAACAACAAGAAACATGTTTGCAAATGTTCTCTGCAGGAAGATTATGGGACTGTTTTTTTGAGGATCGGCACAGGTGTGCTTCTTATCCGATTCTTCGGAATATGGTGCAACAATAAACTCTGTGACGGTATTGTCGAACACATTGCAAAAACTAAGAAAAGCAATTTCAAACAAAGCCATAGAGAAAGTTTAAGCTCAAAAATTTTTTTTTTGCGATGACAATAGCCCGAGACCTTACACATAGCTATAGATCACGACTCGAGAGAAGGTCCTTGATTATTGCTTTCAAGTGGGATGATTTTTCTACCTTATCACTGCCCTACAAGCCTGATCATTGCACGCAAGTGATACGTTACTTTGTTTCTTAGAGGATGAAGACCTGGCTTTGGCAACACAGCATTTTGACGACATTGCGGAACTGGCTCAAATCTCAGGTGGCTGAATTTTATGACAATGGAATTACAAAGCTTGTTCAGTGCTATAATAAGTGCCTCAATTTGTTTGGTGAATATGTTGAAAAGTAGTATTTAAGTGTCACTTTTAAGTGTATACAATAAAAAAAAAAACCTACACTTTGTTTTTTTTTCTTTCGCAAAACATAATCTGTTTTGTGGATAGCCCTCATAATTTACAAATAATTGCAACTCAATTGGTATTAATATTAAATTTTAAAATTAAATTTATTAATTAATTTTTAGGAGAGAAACAGTAGAAATGGGAAATTTACTTTTGCTTCTACAGCAAATAAAAATGTTCTTTATCCCTTCATTCCTCTTAACATTCTGTTTTAGGCTTGCCTCTACATCTCATAATGAACTCTTGAATGTAGTGATCCCTGCACCATTCTTTTATTCTCATATTCAACACCTCTCTCTTTCTCCTTCTCTCTCTCTCCTTCTCTCTCTTTGCCCTCCCTCCATAAACTTACATACAGATAGACACACAAATGTGTGTGTGTGTGTGTGTGTGTAAATGTATATATAGTTCTCTGGTCTATGACTGTTATAAACAAAATTGATTCATATTTATACACCCACACACACATATACATAATGTACTCAATTAGCGGTATCCTTAGAGAAAAAATTTATGCATATCCTTGTAAGTTAAGTTTGATGAGTTGTCAGCATGAGATTGATAGACACAAAATAGGACATAAAACACAGAGTCATAGGGCTGAAAGGGATCCCAGAGGTCTTCTAGTCCAGTCCCCTGCTCAAAGCAGAAGCCTTATACCATCCTAGTCAAATGGTTGTCCAGACTGTTTCTGAAAACTTCCAATGATAGAATACCAAAAGCTATTCCACTGATTATTGTTCTCTCTATCATAAATTTTATCCTTACTTCTAGGTTGAATCTGTTTTTAACAAGCTTCCACCCATTACTTTGTGTCCTGCCCTCTGATGCGTTATATAGGGAATAAACCACTTCCCTTGTTTTTGTGACTACCCCTCTAGTACTAGAAGACAGTTAGCATGTCTCCCCAATCCTTCTCTTCGTTAAGCTAGATATACCTTCTTTCTCAACAATTTATCATGCAATTTTGACCCTTTATCATCTTTGTTGGTCTTCTGTGTACACTTTCCAGAGTCTCAACTTCCTTTTTGTATTGTGATGTTCAGAACTGGATGCAAAATTCCAGCTGTAGTATTACTAGTGTTATATAAAGCAGCAATATCACTTCTCATGATCTTAATGCTATCCCTCTGTTGATGAAGCCCAGGACTGTGCTGGCTTTTTTGGCAGCTGCAGCCCTTTGCTGACTAATACTGAAGCAGTGGTCCAGGACATCTAGATCTCTGTCACAGTTACCACTGTTGAGAGTCAGGTTTCATCTATTATGTATCTATGAATTCAGTTTTTCCTGCTTAAGTGCAGGGCCTTACTTTTCTCACCACTGAACTGCATCTTGTTAGACAGAATCCAGTGTTCAAGCCTTTTAAGATCTTCTGGATTTTGAGCCTATCTTCTAAAATATTAGCAATTCTTCCACCCCAGCTTGGTGTCATCTGCAGATTTGAAGAATTGTCCTTCTATTCCTGCATCTAAACCATTGTGAAGATGTTGAATAATCCTGGACCCAAAACAGAACGTTCAGGTACCCCACTGCAATGCATGCTTCCCTTCATGTTGATATAATTCCATTGAAGACTACATGCTGGGGGCAATTGGTGCAATTGGTCAGCCAATTACGAATCCATCTTGTGGTGGTGCTGTCTATTTCACATTTTTCTATCTTACCAAGAAAGAGGCTGTGTTCTACTTTGTCAGATGTCTTACTGATGTCCAAGTATACTATGTTCACAGCATTTCATTGGGCCACTAATCTAGTTTTACATGCAGAACAGAACAGAATTTCCTCACTTTAAAAAATTAGCCCGGTCAGGCAATTACATTGTTCTTCAATGCCACTGCCATTTTTCCTCTATATAGTAGGCTTTTCTTATTGAACACCAGAATCTGAAGCTTGAGGTAATTCTTTCCTTTACCTGATGGTGGGCTATCCTCATTGCTTGGTTTCTTATAATATGGCTAATAATTATATATAATGTTAATTAGGAGTTCCTATATCCCTTGATTCCCATACCTTTGAAAAAAAATTAGTAAATAAATCAAACGAAGAGTAGATTTTCTTGAAATCCTATCTGAATGTAAATATTTCTTTAGCCTCCCAGACTAAAATTTAGTGCTCAAGGGAAGTAAAGAAACTTTACTTCCCTTGAGTAAGTTAAGTAGATAACTTAAATAAGTTAAATAACAATCAGTTTCTGCAGAAAATATTGCCACCAACTTTGTAATGACAGCAGAGGGTAGCACTTAACTGACCTTAACAAATTCCAAAAAGCTAAGCAGAATTGGATCTGGTTACCACTAGGATATTCTATATCTGTAGGCGTGATTGGGGTGTGTGGGGGGGAAAGTCCTAGAAAAAAACAATATCAGAACTCTTCCATGTTGTTATTTAAAAGAAAAAAGCTTACAAAGACATGTCACTGAAGTCACCAACTCAAGCAAATTTGATTTGATATGCCAATCTAAACAAAAAGCAATTCTTGCTAAAGCTCTCTTGTTGTTGTTTTTTACCATTTATCAATCCTATTAATGCTGTTTTGAAGATCAAATTAGTCAATCTGGGGTGAAATTGTCAGACATTTTCTTCCTATTACATTTAATCAGCATCTTACCACCTGTCATTAATTCTATAGAAAAGTTAAACATAAATTCAGCAGATCTTTGAGGAAGGTATGAATCAGAGAATGTGCATGTATTACATATTTGTTAGTTTAGAAAAGCTTATAATAAAGAGAATAGGCTTGAATTATGGAATAGTTTGAATGAATATAGCAGCAAGATTAATTATTGAATGCAGGAAAGTGGTATATTAATGAAATAAAGCAAGGGTAAGAATAAATGAAATGCTTAGAGAAAGCTTTCAGCACTGAGCAGAAGGCAAGGTATACAACAACCATTGATTGTTCAGTGTAGCTATATTTCTTTTTCTTAAGCCCATGTCACACTTCACCAACGGATGGAAAGAGGATGTAAAACGGAGAGAAACACTTGCCATCCATTGGATAACGCGATGCATCCGTTCTGTACTCACTGCATCTGTTTTTCTTCCTCTCTATCTGTCCAGCATCCGTCGACTGATATTTCATCCGCTCAAAAAGTTTTGAGCTGCACAAAACTTTTGGAGCGGAAAATGTATCCAACGCGTCCATTCTGAATCCGCAACGCATACGGGGAACATCCGTTCTGCATCCGATGTCATTCGTTACACATCCACTACATCCGCGAGGCATCCACTGCGCATCCACACAACTCAAATCCGCTCCAGCAGAAAGCGGACACAGGGAGGAAGTGAAACGGACGCAGAACAGATGCGCAGCATTAGTAGCACGGACGGAGAAAGGATGAAAGCGGATGCAGCTCACAAAGAAAGCATTTAAAATGGGAAAGCATTGTAAAATGGAAAAAACGTTTGCAGAGGGGACCTATTTTGGATATTAAGGATGTCTAGAGGATTGCGAGAGGATGCGAAAGAACATATAGTGGAAAAACTATAATTGCCATATATAGAAAAGGGAGGAACTCACTCTGGATCTCACTTTCAGACCAGCAGCCCTGCTGTGCAGACCTCTTGCAGCCTTCATCCTGCCTCTAGCTCTTCCCACGGCATCCAGTCATGCCATCATGGATCGTAACATCAGTCCTTTGGGTAGCACCATCGTTCTGCAACAGGGTGCGAAGCCAGCTAGCAGGCTCTTTACCAAACTTGGTTCTACGGGAAGAAAAGGAGTGCGGCCAATTTTGTAAGCCGGCTGGGTCCGAACATGGATCGCCGACAGAGTAAGGAGTACAGCTGTATCAACTTAATACGTGATGGTTGGAGCGTATGAACGAAGACTCTCGTTGCATTCCTAGAACTTCTATGAGATGATTCCTACCAGCTCTTTATGTTTGTGATGAATGTTGTTTGGAGCGCTGATCACCTCAGGTTAGAGCACAGCAGAGCACACCAACGTTTCCAGCCCAGCCTGGACTCTAGGCTCAGGTGCACTGACTCTGTGCCATCTGGCCTCAGGGACTACCTACAGGAACATGCAAGTACAGCTGGGAGTCGGGTTGCCACACGAACACCATCAGCTTCTTGTCGGTCAGAGATATGGTGCAGCGCCCCATCAGCGGAGAATACCTGAGGAGCTCCTCCACGTGCCCCTCCCACTGAAGAACAGGCTGGAAGAAAGTCTGCAGGAGCATGTATCAGAAGTGGACACTTTCCGTCATCCGTTTGAGCCATAGATGGCAAGGGACCGTGGCCTGCCAAAGCTCCAGCCAAGTCAGGTCCACTTTATTATTCAATCTACACGGGTGCTTTTCTTAGCATCATTCCTCTCGCCATGGTCGATGCTGACAAACAAGTTCTATGTACAGTCATGCTCTTTGCAGGCAACCGGTTCATGCTTTCAGATGCCCAGGTATGAGCAATGTCCAGTCACTCTCAAGGAGTGGCTGAACGCATGACTCTCATGCGATGGGGCTTTCCCAGATTCCAGAACCCCTGCCCAATACACGCATGATGTGCCCCTACTCTCATGTGGGGGATGACAGCCCTCTGCCCTCGGAAACCTTATCTCTCATATAACAACGCCATACATTCCAGGACTCCTGACTCGTGAAGAAGGATCTCAACTCTCCACAGTGGGTCTTGTCCAAGGTCAAGGCGGGTGGTGGGAAACGCCTTTGGCATTCAACTTGGCCACAGGTTCACAGGTACTCTCTCACCGAACCATGCAGCATCGCCCAAAGACCGTGAGAAGGACGTTTGTGAATCTTGTTGCATTCTCTGCGACAGTCTCATGCCGCACCTGCTACCCATTGTTCAGTCCAGAACAGGCTTGGACTCCAAACAGACAATAAGGGACATGGAAGACCTTGGGGTAAGTGGAGCAAGGGCGAAACCTGATAGACACTCTAGGATGTGCAGGCCCCAACAAAGCCTCACGTGAGGTGAAGAAGCTAGCGTCAACCTCCTGAAACACTGAGTGCAAATCCCAGCTGGTAGCAGTGGAGTGGCAAGACAGGAATGATAGATGCATTAATGGATGCTTCCCTTCAGCCTGTCTATCATCACACTGATGAGACCTTGTAGGCCATGTATTTGGTCGGCGGCCTACAATGACAGGCAATTTATAAGAGCAGTCTGTGTTCTAGGTTCAGATGTGTGGATCAATGGCCTTACATTTGGTATTTGATAATACAAGGGCCAAAGGTGGCATCCTGGTGAGGGTGTGACCATACAGTTCCCACTGCTTGAACTGGAGGTGCTTCATCTATCACACAGCTCATTTACCATCCCAAAGGTATCCTCTTGCCCATCCCACTGCTAGTGCTTAACCATCCCACAAGCATGCAAAGGCTTAATACCATTTCTAAAGTTTCCCACCAAGACTTATTGACATAAATAAATTGAAGCAAGTGTGTGATGCAAAGATAATCTATTATTAAACAACAAGCTGTGAATAGTAAAATGACCAGTCAACCCGTGTCCAAATAAAGGTCAACAGGCTAGCCACCCATCTCATGCATTCCTCGGTCACTCGGAGAATACCCATGTCTCAGGGTATGAAGGGTCCAGGGTGCGTGTGACGTGGCTTGCTGCTGAGTGCTTGGTCTGAAGGCCACTGGGTGCCCTGGCCCCGAGACGACAAAGAGATGGTGTGTTGAGGAACTGTCTCAGACAGTGATCAGCCCGTTGTTATGTTCGAGACGCCTCTCCTCCATGCCACGGTGTGTCTAGGCTCCCAGTACCTGTAGGACCAGAATTGTAGCTGATGTGCAGGCATTGGCTGTGGCGGTGAGGAAGGAGTTAGTGTAGTGGGGCTGTCTGTCTGCCAACTGGGTGAGGACTGGCAGGGTGTGGCTCGATGGCATCCAATGGGCATCAGGGCTATGTGGCTCGTTCAGTGTTTGTATAGGTGGCGTCATGTGCATCAGTGGGTGTGGGTAGCATCGGGCATCAGTGAAACTGGTGCAACTGGGTGGCGTCCATAACCTGTGCCTGGACTGTGGTGAGGCTTGCTGCCTGGCTGCTGGACCTCCTCGGTAGCCGTAATCCGCTGTAGGTGAGGGCCTGTGTGTGAAAAGCCTTGGAATGGGAAGTGACCATTCAACGCATGGGATGGCAGGAGGAGACAACTGGACTGAGGTAGGGGAGCAGTTGCATCCTGTCTTGGTCCGGAGGTTTATGAAGCAGATCGGAGTGAATCCTAGTCCTCACCACGGTACTCGGGTTCGCCGCATTCACCTGAGTGCTGGTCACCAGGTATGGTGAGGAAGGGCTTGTGGTTGGAGGATGGAGAGTCGGTGTTGTACCAGCTGCTGAGAAGGATTATCTACTGCTGTCTTCCTGATGGGTTGCTTTATCATCCAGCAGGGACAGTGTGGCCTCTGCCCTGCCTGTTCTGGCTCTTCTCGCCTTCTTGTGGAGGTGAGAGCTTGGGGTGGATGTGGGTTGGCTTGCTGGTGGAAAAGTGCCACCCCTTTTTTTTCGATTCTGGTTCTGCGTCGGGTGTTGCTCGCCCCCCCCCCCACGCCCCACCCACCCCACACTCACCACTGCAGGGGTCCTCCACGCGCTCCGCCATTGGGTCTACAGCTGTCGGGAGGGGTCTTCCGTCTGGCAACCTCTCCACAGATACCTGTCCTGCGTAGATAAGAGCTGACTCTCTTGCCGGAAGTGCGACTGGTGGCTCTCAGCAGGGCTGCCTTAGAGAGAGGGTGTGGAGAGGGGCTGCTCCTCAGTGCAGATCTTTCACCTTCCAGAAGCTGCACTTGGCCATGACATAAGTTCTCCTCTGTTCATCAGCTACCGCGGCCTGGCCAGATTCTGAGTGCAGCGCTTCTCCGTTTAACCAAAAGGCTGCGCATGTGTAACTTAGCCCAGCCGAGGAGCACCTCCGAAGTGTATGCAGCTACTACTCCAGCTTCTCTTGTTCCAAGGCAGACCTGGCTTCCTTTGACGTGCCCTATAAAGCCTGATGTCCCTTCCGCCATAGATACTCAGTCTTCTCTCAGCCACTCCAGCACCTCATCCTCATGTTCCTCTCTCTATTTGGAAATGTATTGCCCTCCTCTCCGTTTCGTGTATGCCTCTTCGTCCTTTGCAGGACCATATGGCCTTCATCAGACGGGCTTCACAGGTTGTAGTGGCTGCTCCTTCCACACACCACAGTCAGCAGCTAGCGCATGCACCAGCAGGACCAGGATCAGCAAGCAGCATGAGTAAGAGCAGCTGCGATTAGCAGCAGCAGACAGGCAGCAACCAGCAGGACCCACGGATCAGCAGAGCTAGACGAGTGCACCAGGCATGCGGGCAGCAGTCTAGAAGCCGGCAGCATAGCCCAGTCAGCGATCCAGGCAGTCACGTAGCAAGTGATCAGCAGTGCCGAGCCAGGATCGCAGGACCAGAGGCAGCAAGCAGGGATCACAGCAGACCAGCAGGTACCAGCAGGACCCAGGAGCACGAGAGCCGCGACCAGCAGACGTAAGCACCAGCAGAAGCACCAGCACCCAGGATGTCAGTGACCAGGAGAGAAAGCACAGCAAAAGAGCACGCCAGAAGCAGCTTCACGAGAAATAAGCACAGGCAGGAAGCACCACCGCCAGAAAACAGCAATCAGAGAAGTAAGCACCAGCAGTAAGCACCACCTCCAGAAGCAAGCATCAGCAAAAGTAGCACCAGCAGAAGCACCACCGCCAGAAGCATCTATCATCAGCTCCTCCAGAAGCAGAACAGCAGCAGAAGCCCCAGCCCCAGAAGAGCGAGCCCATGCTGCAGAGAGCCCCAGCAGAAGCAGAGTGAAGGCCAGGGGTGGAGGGTGGCCCTGTCCCTCTTGCCAGGGCTGGCAGGAGATGGCTGAGGCTTTCTCTTCTTCCCCATGGGTTGTGGGTTTGCTGGCTGGCAGGCAGGCTGGCAGGCAGGCTGCAGGCAGGCAGGCAGGCTGGCTGGCAGGTAGGCAGGCAGGCAGGCAGGCAGGCAGGACTTGAGAGCTGTGTCGTGAGAGCAGGTCTTTCCTTAATGTTGACCTGCTTTTGCGAGCTGCTTCCCCTTTATATCCACGGGCTGGATGAATTGCATCCTCCCCGCATGCGCATTGAACGCGTAGCATCCGATAAATCGCTAGGCATCGCTAGGCTTTCTGCTAGGCTTCCGCTAGGCTTCCGCTCTGCACTCTACTTCATCTGCTTGTCATCCTCTGTGCATCCGCTTCATCCGCTCGGCATTCCGCTCTGCATCTGCTGTATCCATTCCGCGTCCGCTTTGCTGTGGTCCCCCGAAGCCTTGTGGATGTGCCATCCGCTTTCATCCGCTTCCATCCGCTAGGCTTCCGTGGGAGCATCTCGCTTTTCCATCCGCCCTTTGTCCTCTCCCCTGTCCTTCCGTTTCCGTGCTTGTCTGCTCTGGTTATGCAAAATTATTGCAACGTTTTGAGAGCGGCCATAACAATGGATGGAACAACATTTTTCTCATCCGCTGTGTCCTTTTTACAAACGTTTTGCATCCGTCGGCCAGTGTGACAGGGCCTTTACTTGTACTAATTTCTTATGATTATTTCTTGTGCATTTTCTATATTTGGCATAACATTGTTTACTCCAAACTGGAATAGCATGATGGGTGTGTGTATAACTGAAACGAACAAGCAAATATATTTGCCATCATCAATAACAATAACAGTTTAGCTGCCTGTATGTTCTTTTCCATCACACAGTTACTAACAATGGTGGTGGTGGGGGTAAATAAGGGATAGGAAAAATTAAATATTATCTGCCCTACTATCTCCTGCTCAGAATATCCAGATGGAGTTGCTAATTACTTTCTTTTTTTAAAAAATGGTTTTTTGTTTCGTGTGAAAAAAAAAAAAATTGATTTAGACGGAATAGTACGTACGTCAATTAATAGAACAAGTTGTTTTCTGGGTAAAGGATGAGAAAGGATGGACATCTGGATGGTAGCTCAGTGGCAGTATATACTGGTAGTACTATGGTCCTTTAAGCTCCAGTGATAGTTGCTGGTGTGCAGGCAGCTCAAGCAAAACCAAGAAATGCTGGGGGTGTAAGATAGAAAAGTCAAACTGAGTCGATAGCAAAAAGTCAGATACCCTGCCAAGATAAATCAGAAGGGCACCAGTCCAAAATGTTAGGTCAAGGTCACACTGTTAAGAAGAAAATATAAAGAAAGTCTGAAAGATTTCATAAATATGTAGTCTAGTGCAAGGAACATAGCCTTCTTTCTCCCCCTCACCCCACCTTGCTGCTGTGCATAGTTAATCCGTCCACAGATTAGTCGTTTAATCCAATCTTTTGATGGAGCATTTTATTACTATTTTTTTAAAAAAAGGATTACTGTACTCACTCTGACCTTGCATTTGGTAAAGATATATTCTATGCACCTGTTGTTTATCTCTGTTCTCTGTCCACAGATTGAAGAACACAATACTCAGTGCAACAAATACAAAAGATACTCCCTTTTTTTTTCTTTTGAATGAGAAGAAAATGATTGTTTACATCATAGCTCTGAATTCTTTATTACTGGCAGAATGCAACATTAATTGCAAATTACAGACTCACATTAAAGACAGAGAACTTCAAGCTGGACAATAATTCAAGCAACAATAATCAACTATTACATCTTGAAATTATTGTGGTAGATGATATGGTTTCTTATACCTGTACAAGGCAAATAGTGTGATACTTGGCATGCATATATCATTTTCAAATCTTAGATTAATAACATGCCTACATCAAACCTTTGATGATTCAGGCACAGCATCTAAAATGTTTAATAATTGAAGAGCTGAAAGGAACAGGGCAGTGAATCAAAATTGGCCAGCTCATGTCACTACATGAGTTAAGCCTCTATTTTCCTGAGCTTTGGGGTTGTTGCAAAGTTTTCCATTTAAGTTATATTATATCTATTTTAAGGCTTTTACTAGTGATTTCATGTGATTGTTCCTCAAGCAAAAGGTATCACTAACTTTCAGCAGAAGTTGAGGCAGAATCTAGGAGCTAGCACAATTAGAAAAAGATTTAATATACTACAGGAAGCCATGAAGCCATCAATTGACAATGTACAATCTACATCAGAGGTGTCAAACTTATGGCATCACGTTGTCATCATATCACGTTTTCCCTCTTTGTTAAACCAAGGGTGGACATGGCCAGTGCATGACACATCTGGGCCATGGGCCATGAGTTTGACTCCCCTGACCTTGATGACCAATGCAATAAACAAAGTAAGTTGGAACTATTGCAGGCAGTTCATTGCCAGTTGTCTTGGGTTATTGCTTAAGTTACCAAGAGTTGCCTTAGTGAAATGAATGACCATATAAATTGTTTAAATGAATACTATATAGGTCTGCTAGACAGATATTTGACAAGGATCATTATGACAAAGATCCAAGTTCATTTCAAAGTGTGAGTTAAAAATATCTCAGGTAAAAATACTACATAGTGGACTTTTATCACAAATATTAATAAGACTGACAAGTGGCCAATATTTATTTATTTATTTATTTATTTGTCAAGCATGCATTTGATTATATATATAAGTATAAACATGATTATTAATACATGAAATAGATACAAATAATGGATAATTAAGACAGGGATGGTAGGTACGTTGGTGTGCTTATGCACACTCCTTACAGACCCCTTACAGATATATAGATGCCAATGTGTTCCGGTCAGTTTTAGTTTGCTAGTAAAAATGAAATAAGCAGAAAAAAAGTAATTCTACATCATTATTGGAGCCCCAAATGAGAAAGATTATACTTTAATGATGCCCATTCTCAAAGAAGGCCCAGCTAGTCCCCACAGAGCTATCAATGTACCACAAAACAACTTCACAAAAAAGATACAGAAATAAAAAAGGGATAAATCATAAGCATCCCATAAAAAGAGAAGGCAAAGATACATGGTCAAAATCCAATTTGGTTCCACATGTAGTACATCAAATGACCACGAGGATAACAGCTGGAATATCAAGAACAGAAACAAGGCCAGGAAGTAATTTACAAACATTTTTTCTAGATCTGCCTCCTGGAAAACTGAAGGCTTTTAAATCAGGGCTTCCAGTAATTGCACCCAGGCCACAGCTGTCAGCAATCATAGTCCTTTGGAAAGGATTCTTAGTCAGCTTATTCCTGGGTAGCCCCTTTTTTATCAGTTGTTTGAATTATGCAAAGATTTTAAAGTCATGTGAGCATTTCAACACAGAAGACATGCTTCTTTTTGTCTGTTTCTTGTTTTAGACAATATTACTAAATTTAAGAAAGAAATAAAATACAAATTAACAGGAAAAAAGTTGGAAAGCGAGGGTATCAGAAAAAGGAGTTGAAAGGAGTAACTTCTGACTTTCTTAATTACAGATACGAATATACAAAATGCAACTTCTTACTCTAAGTTAAAACAAAAAGACAAAAATGTAATAGAAAAAGTATGTAAATTAAACTATCAGAATGACACTACATTTTGTACTACACTACATATAATGAAATATCCTCTTACTCTATGTTTAAACATAACCAAATTTAGGGTAAACATAGTGACAACAAAAATACCCAGGAATTCTCTCATGATAATTATCAAATCATAAAACTGAAATTTCATTTTTATTTTTTTAAGCATACTTCTAAATCTTGGTCCCTGGGAGATTCTCTGGGAGTTGAAGTCCACAAGTGTTAAAGTGGCCAAGGTTGGCTGAGGAACTCTGGGAGTTGAAGTCTACAAATCTTAAAGTGTCAAAGGTTGGAGACCCCTGTTCTAAAGGTTCAGAGCTTCCTTGCTTTAAATCTGACCTGAAACGATTGCTAACTCAGATAATGTTATTCTTGTAGATTGGAGGAGACAGAGACTTCTTTTCCATGATTTATGATTCTCCAGAGGAATGGTATTTCTCAGGCTGCTACCTCTTTACTATATTAGCTAAATGAGATGATGTTTGAGAATATGGGGAAACATGCATCCTTCCTCCAGTGTAACTATTGTTCAGAAATTGTGAAATATATTTCAGGTTATGATACTAAGCTGGCAGGACTAGGTAACACCCAAGAAGATAGGCTCAAGATCCAGATGGATCTTGACAGACTTGAACACTGGGCTGTATCTAACAAAATGAAATTCAATGTAGAGAAAAGTAATGTCCTACACTTAGGCAAGAAAAACCAAAAGTACACAAATAGACTGGGTGAAACCAGGCTCAATAGCAGTAACTGTGAGAGGGATCTTGGAGTCTTAGTGGACAACCAGCTAAATATGAGCCAGCAGTGTGCAGCACAGCCAAAAAAGCTAATGCAATCCTAAATTGTATTAACAGGGGAATACAATCAAGATCAAGGGAAGTACTAAAACCACTTTGTAAAACTTATTAAGACCACACCTAGAGTACTGCATCCAGTTTTGTTCACCACATTATAAAAAAAATGTTGAGACTCAAAAAAAGTACAGAGAAGAGCAACCAGGATGATTAGGGGACTGGAGGCTAAAACATACAACACATGGTTGGAGGACCTGAGCTTGGCTCGTCTAGTGAAGAGAAGGACCAGGGGAGACATGATAGCAGTCTTCCAATATTTGAGGGGCTGCCACAGAGAGGAAGTGGTCAAGATATTTTCTAAAGTACCTGTAGGCCAGACAAGGAATAATGGATGGAAACTGAACAAGGAGAGATTTAACCTGGAAATAAGGAGAAACTTTCTGACAGTGAGAACAATCAACCAATGGGACAGCTTTCTCTCGGAAATTGTGGGAGCACCATCACTTGAGACTTTCAAGAAGAGATTGGACAGAAATGGTGTAGGGTCTCCCGCTTGGGTGGGGAGTTGGACTAGATGACCTACAAGGTCCCTTCCAACTGTGATTATCTGTTATCTGTTATCTATAATCATAATCGTAATCCTAACCTACAGAAAGATCCTGAGCAGGGTTGATCCCTGGAAAAATATAAAGAAAGAAAAAGGAACCATTTTTAAACTTCATGAAGATTGAGGAAGCAGGTGTAACTGGATATCAGTGAAGAAATGCAGGAATATTGTGGAAAGCAACACAAATTTAAAGTGATTGTTTAATTTGGATTTTTATTAGCATTGTTGGAAAAGCTGAAGCACTTTTCAGTGCAACTAAAATACAGAAATTTGAGCAGACCTTGAATGCAATAACTTGAAACAGTGAAGTAAAATGTTTTCATAGATTTTCACAGGTAAAGGTATGCAGGTCTTCGTGTGTTCAGGTCTTTTCCTGTTTTAAGATTGAGAGTATCTTGGCAATGTTTCGACGAGGTCCCACTCACCTCCTGCCTACCAGACATCTGGAAACTAGCCCTTATCAACAAACGAGTCCCAGCCACGAAAACCAACACCGGACCCAAAACAACACCAATCTCCCTCACCAGACTCAAACCCAAACCCACCCTATAGACAAAAGGCAACCACCATCCAGAAACCAGACTATGGCTGCATCACAAGCTGCCACACACCCTGACCCCCAAAGCAAGCAAACTGACAGATGCCATGAATACATAGCCAGGGCTCAAACTTGGAGCCAAACCAAAACCCAGAACATCAAATCACAGCCACCCACTCAGGATATCACATCATGGAACTCAGGAGGTTACACCACAAAACCTCAGGATGTTACAACACAGCCAACGGTCCAGGAGATTACAGCACAAGACCCAGGATGTCAAAACAATAGAACTCAGAAGGTCATCACACAGCCCATTACCCAGGTCGTTACAACACAGGAGGCTGATAGACACACAGCCAATACCTCAGCCACACATGTTCTTATGAAAAAGCCAGCCAATCTGCAAACATCAACTCCATCAGCCAATCAAGAAATCACAACACAGCTAACCTCCTCACCAGTATTTATAGAGAGACAGCAGTTATGATCACGCTTTGCTCGCACAAGCACAAAGCCAAAAAAAAACAGCCTAAAGATGGTGCGTGGGACCTCGTCAAAACATCGCCAACATACTCTCAATCTTACACAGGAAAAGACCCGAACACACCAAGACCTGCATTGAGGTAAAATGTATGTATTTGGTTAAAAAAAATGGCAAAAAATCCTTAAGAACATTGGTGTTGGCAAAAAAAAACACCTGGGAAATCAAATGACTGAGTTGAGCAACTAATTAATAAATTCTACTGCTACTTACTGAAGATATTTAGTGGACTCTCAGAGAGGACAATTCCAAATATCAGCATCTTGACAATAAAGGTTCTACCTCAGTGGATTCATGATCATCAGGTGAGCCATAAATGTCAAAATGATCAAATGAATCAGATATCCTTGTTACATTTTCCATGTATTTTTCTACAAGGTTTATTATGTTTTACCATGCTTGTCAGACTAAAAATATTTTAGTCTGTTCCTTTTGGTGATGTTTCCTTTTTATCCATCATCAAGAATATTTATTGATTTGATTAACAAAATTGTATAGCCACCCAACTCACACATAGATGATTTTCAGGTAGCTTACAACATTTAAAAATCCACCCCAAAAAAAATCATAAAAATCCCCCCCATCCCCTGGTACCAGCAACTCAACTAAATCACCTTACAGGGGAAATAAGTGGCATGGAAATTTAATAGAGAGAGAGATCTGACAAAACTATGATTTTAGTCCTTTCAGAAGTGCAATAGGATAAGGGCCAACCATAGATCAGGAGAATGTGTTCCATAAAGAAGGGGTCACATCCAGAGAAGGTCTTTTTCATGGCCCCACAGATGTATATCCCAAATTGATAGGACCCATAACATGCTCTACCTTCCCATCCCAGTAGGCTAGATGGATGTAATAGAGGAGAGATCTGGTTCCAAACCATATAAGACTGTAAAGGTAATATAACAGCACCTTGAATTATATCTAGAAACAGATTGGCAGTCAGTACAGCTCCCACAAAAGAGGTGACACTTCTAGTCTAATACAAAATTGTTTGAGCTATTGCATTATGAATAAATAATGGCATCATTTAAACTAAGGGATTTTCTAAGGTAGTTTGTTTATCAAAACAATTGACAGTGCTAAAAGAAGAAAGAAGCAATAAGTTGTCCGAACAGCTGATTGCTATTGATTGCTGAATGTCTATGGAGATTCTCAGTCATCCAGGTCATAGTTGACCTAAAAGTGCTTTTTCAAGAGGTAACTGGACTTTCTGGTTTATTTCTGAAGATGTTTTGCTTCTCATCTAAGACTCTTCTTCAGTTCCACATAGGCAAAAATCCTGCAAATGATAAAAGTTTTATTTCAGCAGTGAAAGTTGACTAAAAGAGCACTGAATCTTTGATGTAAGTTGAAATATTTAAAACAGTATTATCTTACTTCCAAAATCCATTAATAACTAGTCTCCATGGTAGCAAGACATTTTAGATTGACAAATATTATCAAAAAATAGATATTCAAAAAATGTGGCAAGCAATGCAAGTTGATGGTATGTCATAGATATTTCATATATGCCAAGTTTCCTAAATCTAAAATATATGCTTTTTATTTTATTGCTTGAGAGAAAAACAATTTAATGGAAATCATATTTTGCACACTACATATAAAATGAATTCAACTGCTGGTGATGATACTGTATTCTCAGTGTCCTTGAGAATTTTCTTTCTTTCAAATTTCTCCCTGTGGTGTTTTGAACTTGTTTGAGGGAGGAAGGCGAGGGGATGAAGAATCCTATTTTTTGTTTTGTCCTTTGTTACACCTCTTTTCCACTCCTATTGTTTTCTGTGAGAGTTACTCTATGTGGCAAGCAGAGGCAACAGTGAGCATGGGAGAATGATCAAGTGTGTTTCATTCATTCTACCTGAACCCTCCCCAAAAGAAAATGTGATGTTTTGAGATATTCTTTGGAAATCAGCCATTTTAATCTACTCACTGTATCAGGAGACAATATTTTAAATACTAAAAGAAAGCAATACATTAAGCATTACTTACTGTATTAAATGCAAAAGAGGGGAGAGGGAACTTCCTCGTCTAAAAGCTCTATACAAACATGCCAAGCTCTGATCTCCTCTATTACTTACATTTGGCTGAACCCAGAGCAATTTCATTTAGCCTGATAGATTTATGTTAATGTAAAATTGTAATCTCTTGTGACAGTTAAGATCAAACACCCAGGGTTCAATCTAGGTGTTCTCCCAGGGAAAGTAATGTAGAAATTCCAATAGACTTAAGCAGCTTTGCCAACAGAGATGAGGAACAATTCACACCTTTCTCCCCATGGCACATAACCAGAGAAAAAGCAGAAGAGTAATAGCTATTTCTGTTTCTGTGTTTACAGAAGCCATAATAGAAGTGCCTTATTCAAGACAGTAAACCCTGTTCACCAACTAATGTGTATACAATCTATCAATCAATTGACAGGAGGAGAAGACTGGGATCATACTATCCTGCAATTCAAAGCAATCTAGCATTGCACATAATAATCCTCCTTTTCGAAGACAATTAGAAGAAACCAGAAAAGTTACATCTGCTCTTGCCAATTAGTCTAGCAATATTTCAGGTTATTCTCAAAATTGCAATCTTGAGCAAAATTATTCTCAAAAGTCCATTGATTTCTAAAATATTGTTCATACATGCCCATGTTTACTTGGTAACCATTGCATGAAGTGGCAGCTTATAAATGTAAATGAGCCAACACTGGAAGTCAGTATGTATTTCTTCACAATACAATATTTTTATTGCTCTGGGATATTTCTTGTCTAAATTAACTTATTGAATTCAGTTTTCCTCTCAACCTATTCAAATTATCTCCTAGCTTCTATATTTTCTGACATAATCATATCTCTTAAAATGTTCTACCAATATTAACTATTTGTTTCTTATTTCTATCTCATTTTAGGATGACAACCTGATCTAATCATCTACAACTATGTGTTCTGGTCTATTGTACACCTTACTGTTCCAGCTACTAAATTCAATATCCTAACAATCTCATCCTAGTTTCAAATCCTGCCTTAACTCTTTCCCTAAAGTTTTATGGCACTAGATTCCAGGGAAAGCATCCAGTTATTAATTATTCTACCATAATTAATTTCTCTTCAGATTTCTATGTTGAATTTACCATTGTATTTTAAGAATTCAAGCTATCAACATTTTTCACTGATGCTAAAATCTTATTATATAAATATCAACTTATGGTTGTACTGTAAATATGATAACCCATGAAAATAGAAGACAAATATAGAAGGTTTGTTTTATTTGATCTTTAATAGTTTATGCATGTTGAATATGTTAAAACTTGAATTCCAAGAAAACCCACCTTTCCTACCTGCAAATTCTAAGCACTGTAATTTTAATCCATCTGGAAGATGGGAGATTGGAAAAGGCTTTATAAAAGATAACTAATTTTCAAGGGTAGGACATACCCTTTGGAAGGTTTAGATGGAACTTTTTATAGGTAAAGATAATTTTTTCTATGGCCAATCAAAGTGTGATTCTGTTTTTGAAATGATTAGTCAATATATTTCATTCAAAGAACTAAAAACAAATGAAAATGTAATACTGTTATTACAATATTATGGATTTTTCCAGCACACTATTTACTGAATCACCAAAACCAATGGACAAGAATCAATATCTCAGCTACACAATGGACTACATTCTGAAAAAAAAATTCTAAGCAACATTCTATATCACCAAAGACTATACAGAGAATGATTTAAAAGTAATTTCATAGGTGGTATTATACTATACAATTGGCTGAAATTACTGGGCAAAGCATAAATAAACATTGGAAATGTGGTATAGCAAGGACTTCAAAGAAACCATTGGCTCCACAATATTTGAGAATTTTAGAAAAGTTGAACTAAGGAGATTCACCAATCAAATGTAGCTAATAAAGTTATTTTGTCTAGTTTTGTTTCACCTTTTTAGTTTTCTCCCTGTCTGAATCTCGAGCTTCATCTATCTGGTTTAGAAATTCCACCTCTTTAAAGAAGGATAGACAGGAATTGGGAAAAACTTGGTAAGGGAACAATAAGAGACCAGTGAAATACAGCCCCAGATAGAATACCATTTGATGGTAAAGAAGGCTAGGAGCAACTCTGCTTCCCTGCTTTCATCAGAAGCATTTTGTAATTTGAAAACACACAATTTCCTTTTAGGATATTTTGGTTTTCTGAAAACTTTATTTTTATTTTATTTTTATGCAAAACATTATACTTACGAATACAGTGTAAGCTTCCTAGCCAATGTAGATATCATTTCCTTGTTTTTAGATAGATCTACACTTCCCTAAGATCTATACTTTGGCATTAGAAAGAATAATTTTTGGTTCCCAATAATAGGCTACCAGGATTGATTGTTAAGTCAGGATGTTAGCAACATAATGACTTTTGAAAAATAAGAATAGCAATAGTCACAATGAATTTCAGTGCATATATAGAAGCAGGAACTTCATATCCCCCTTTACATTGATTCTTAGATAGTAAAGTCTGTGGCATGCAAGGCATTTGAGTGGGTGGCACATATTTATGTTGATAATAAACAAGCAAACAATCACCCTCATCCTGTTATCCATGTATCTGTGGTTGAAGGATGCCTGCCAGGGGTGCCTGGGCTGTCTCATAGATTTGGAATCCTATATAAGAATTAGTCCTAGCAAAGAAAGGAGCCAATCAGGTTGGTTTATTTCTGAGAGAGAAGGTAATGAATCAGAACTTGACTGAGAAAGAGAGAACATTTTTAGAAAATGCATGTCATGTAGGAAGCCAAGGAAGGATGGTGGACTGCTCAGTCGGAATAGCTTTGAGTCTGGCATTTGAGAGGCTGTAAAATAATCCCTTGGATTTCCAGCATGGCATATTCTTTGTAGGAAGTCCCTCTGAAATGTAGAGTCTTCTGCGGGTGGTACTAATATGGAGTGCTCTTGGCTTCAACAACTAGAAATCCCCAGAGCAGATGCCATTTTAAGCCAGGCCTGCTCACATCTCCCACTCTCTGTTACTAAAGGTTAACATGGAAGCAGGAGTTGTCTAATGTAGCTCACAGTTGAAAGTTGCAAGAAAATTATATATTGCCAGATGTTGTAAAAGATCCTGACCTCAGAAAACTCTCATGTGCCTACATGTAAAATGACCTGCTTTTGCTTTCAGAAGTCAGTTTTTGTATGTAAAAAAAAAATTCCCTCAATTTTTACATTCATGTCTGTTGATGATACATTTACTTTCCATACTATCTCCCCATCTAGGCAACTGCTGAATAATATAACCAAATGGACAACCCACTATTCAGTAAATAGGAAACAATTATGAAAAAGAGTCAGTTTGTATATCATTGATTAATAGGATAATTTCCTATCTTTCTGGGTGAGAAGACATATGTGAACTTTGGGAAAATGTTATTTATGCTTTCTCAAAATAATGCCATCAGAGAGATTTGCCGATTCACAAAGTTCTTCCATATTTGGCAAAGCCTCTTACAACATACTTTAAAGGCTGGTGAGATTTCATATTGTCAGTGTGTTTCATCCTATTGCTACCAGCACTCAACTTTCTCTTGATTGTTTTTGTCTTCATTTTCAGCAATTCTGTAATATACTTTTTCTCTACTTTTTCAAAATATTTTATTGAATAATTTTTTAAGATATAAACAATATAAATTTTAGAGATAAAATAAAGAAAAATAGTAAAGAGATTTAAAAAAAGAAAACAAGCAAAAGAAAGAAAAAGAGAAAGAGGTTATAAAGAAATAGATTCTAATCTTTTTAACTACAGGTAATATTTTAACCCTCTCTCTTTAATATTGCATCCTAATTTCCTTCTTTCCATAGTTTACCCTTTCTTATCATCAAACCCATAAATCACAAGCTCATTTTTTTCTTTACTTCAGCAAAAAGTCCATAAAGGGTTTCCAGTCACTAATAAATGAAGTTATTGCCCTTTTCCTAATCAGAAAATCGATTTTGCTTTCTCTGCACTTTCTTCAACTTTTTTTTAATAACATTGCTTTTGTACCCGCATAGTTTAAAGCCTCAGCATGTCTTAATCCAGACCTGCCATTCAATTGGAATTTAAGGGAGATGATTTGTGGAGGGTTAGGGAAGAAAAACTTATCAGCAGAGAAAAGCTTAATTACCCCTTTGTCACTCAAGATTATGTGGCTGTTTTTTGTAAAATGAGTATAAGGAGAGAGCGCCTACATGGAATAATGTAATAATCTTTGTGAGACAAATTACAAATATTATGCTATATTCTTTATTTCATAGTTCCTAAATCAAAAACAGATTCAGTGCACTTAAACTGACAGACCTGCACTGCAATTAGTTGATATTCATTCACTTTGATGGAAATAAGTAAGCTTAAACAAGATGGTGCCAAATTTTGCAGTCAACCATGTAAGATTCCATTTCCTTTCTGCTAACATTTTTAATAAAACTGTTTTTGCCTCAGCTCAGAGCTGACCTTCAGCACTTAGCAGCTGAATATTCTTGTGAAACATGTGAGAATTTTGTTAAATAGATACAACCATAGTCTCTTGGGTACTAATAGATGGCACATTGAGCTGCTTGCTGAACCATTGCATATACGAAAGGAAATCTTTTTAGTATATTTTGATTTTACAAAAAAAAAATAGAATCCAAGTTTTTCTTTCATGATAAACACATTTTTATTTGGATTGCTTTAGAATAAAGTGGGGTTCAGATTTCTTAAACGTCTCCACTACTAGCTGTAAGAAATAATATATTTTATAGCTGTCCTGTAAATATACATAATGTTCCATCCTCCTATTTTCTGCACAACAACCCTATGTGAATTGGACTGGGAGAGAAAATGTCAGCTTCATATTACCCTAAGGATACTACTATTTTCCTATAACTTTAAATCACTGATTTACAAATAACAAATAAAAGTATGAGTACTAAAAAAAGAATGGTTGAAAGTTGTCAAGTCTTCATAGAAGTCCTTAAGTAATAGACATGCAAACACACACACAAATGACATCCACACATGCATATTTTCACTAGATGGACAGATGGATGGATAGAATGAATGGATGGATTGCAACTTTGCTAAAAGGCATTTGAAAAAGCATTTGTGAGATATTTTAATAAATATATTATTTAGCCAGAGGAATAATTATAAGTTCAGCTGACCAACAGCAGTTGTTGCTGTTGCTCTGCATTAAAAGAAAGTGGAGATGGAGGATAGCTGTGAAAGGGGGGAGAGAGAGCAATTAAAACATTATCAAACACTTCTAGTATATTCAGTTTATTGCCAGTTTACAATACCAGGCTGCCCGCACTTTGTTTTAACTTGAAACAATTTCTGATATTGCAAAATACAATCAAATTTAAATAATAGAAACCTGTTTGCAACATGTTATAATTGATACATTTTCTCAAGAATTTTTCCAGAAGGGAAAAAATGCCAGTTTGTAGGTTTATGAGTTAATATTTTATCTTATCTGTCAATCTTATAATTATGTAAAAGAACAATAAAAAATAATGCTCTAGATAAACATATGGATCTGTCTTTCCATCAAGTGTCATGGTGATGCAGTGGTTCGAGTGTTGACTCAATTTTCCATCCTTCCAAGGTCAGTCAAATGAGAAGCCAGATTGTTGGGCTCAATAGGGTTTACTCCTGTCATGAGTCCTAACTGGGCGCCCAAAAATAATTGTGTTTGATCCTTAGTAAAATATAGCTTCAGTGATACTGGGATATGCTATACTCCTCTGATGAGATGAAAAACTTGAATTATGACCATTGTTTTTTGAGCATTTTTGATGATATAATGTGTGTGCTCACTACTTTTGGTAGAGCTAAGGAAAATGATGCCCAAATATTTAGAAGATTTAATTCATTCAATACCCTGGCCTTTAACCTCCAGGAATTAGATCTTTTTCATAAATATCCATAACTATTAGATATTTTTATAAATATCATATATTAGCATAATATAATGACATAACAAGAGATCAGGCAAAGACTATACCTAGTCTGACATTCGGTGTCTCATGGTATATTCTCTTAAATTTACATTTTAGTAGTTTGGGTTTTTTATTACTGTATTAAAAGCAAGGAGATTTATAATCCACAGAATACAAAATTTACTAGAACATTTTATCTTTTCTATCTTACTTTTGAAGACATAACTGCTTCACAAAATAGCTTTTCAGTATAAAGAACAATGTATTTGTTGCGTGTCTTGTAGGTACAGATTGTTGCTTTCCATACATCAGTTTCTTGCATTAACAAGGAGATATGAATATGAAATACTTCACTGTACTTGCCTATCCACATTATATATTTGATACTTTTAATTTTAAGTTTTAATATTTGCATGAAAATTACTGATTCATATAGTCTTCAGACTAGGTTGAAAATAATGTTTTGGGTATGTGGGTTTGAAGAAACCATATCATTAAAATAATGCTTCCTTGAGCTTTCCAAATCCCAAATTATTTCAACATAGGTTGATTTTATTTATTATAATGTATATATGCTACCTAATTCATAGAATAAAAGATGGTTTACAGTAATAAAAAAAATCTTTAATATCATAGAACCTCTACAATAACAAGTCAATCTCTTTTCACAAATTCAACTCCAAAATCAAAATTTCTAAACATTTAAAAAATGGCTGCTCATCCATCCTGTGATTGCCAAACTGAACTTAATTATTTTTAACAGCTTTCTAGAATAGAACATATTTCATCCCTGAATTTTAAGATGTTCCACAAATCCACAGAGAAAATGTTTGCCTCCAAAAGGTAACTGAAAGCTAAGCTCTAAAATACTTATGATTAAAATCAGCGCATTGAGTTGGACTCAGAAACCTTTTGAACTGGCTTGAAATAGTTATGTAGTGCTGAATATCATCAATATATTGATAAGAACTCTCCCTAATATGCCAATATCCAAATGCAGATATTAAACATTGAGGGATCCCACACTGAAGCCATTATAGGCTTGATTGCTTTTCCCCTCATGCTGGTTGGCAGGGACCATTCATTCAGGAAGGAATGGAACTACTAAAAAACAATGCTGCCTATTCCTACTTCTGGCAGACAATTCAGAAAGATACAACAGCTGATGACATCAAATGCTGCTGAGTGTCCTAACTCATCATATGTTCCCCAGTAAAAGAATCAATGTTAGTTATGTTCCATGACCAAAATTGAATCCTGACTCGATTCATCTTGAATATTCTGTAGATAACACCTCACTTATTCTTCCATTCTTCCCTAAAAGACTGGAACATTATGACATATTTCCACAAAAACGTTTTGCAAGGTATTATAAAAGTACCCCATTATATTCACAAAAGCCAACTTTCATCTGAATCATATTACAGCTGGAAGAAAACTCAAATGAAGAGCACCCAATAGGACTGAAAGTAAGTCAGCCAGAGTAAACTAGAGCTTGGCCTCAAGACACTTGATACTACCAAGTATCAAATGTCAGGATGGCATTGGTGGCTGAAATGGAGTATCCTGGAAGAAGATAGCATGCCTTTATTATTATACTGAATAGAAATATTCTTGTTAGGAATGAGGAGTCCTTAATGGGTCTAAGTCTACATGGTGGGAAGTAAGTAGAGGGGTGCCACAAGGTTCTGTCTTAGGCCCGGTACTCTTCAATATCTTAATTAACGACTTAGAAGAGGGAATAGAAAGGGAATTTACCAAATTTGCAGATGATACTAAACTGGTAGGAATAGCTAACACCCAAGAAGATAGATTCAAGATCCAGATGGATCTTGACAGACTAGAACACTGGGCCGTATTTAACAAAATGAAATTCAATGTAGAGAAAAGAAAAGTCCTACACTTAGGCAAGAAAAACCGAAAGTACACATATAGACTGGGTGAAACTAGGCTTAATAGCAATAACTGTGAGAGGGATCTTGGAATCTTAGTGGAGAATCAGCTAAATATGAGCCAGCAGTGTGCAACAGCAGCCAAAAAAGCTAATGCAATCCTAAGTTATATTAACAGAGGGATACAATCGAGATCAAATGAGATCTTTCTCAAAGTCTATTGGGACTACTGATTTTAAACAGGAAGATAAATTTGTAAACACAAAGAGAGAGGAGGACGGAAGGAGGGACGGAGGAAGGGAGACCACTCTATAAAGCCTTAGTAAGACCACACCTAGAGTACTGCATCCAGTTTTGGTCACCACATTATAAAAAAGATGTTGAAACTCGAGAAAAGGTACAGAGAAGAGCAATAAGGATGATTAGGGGACTGGAGGCTAAAGCATATGAAGAACGGTTACAGGTACTGGGCATGGTTAGTCTAGTGAACAGAAGGACCAGGGGAGACATGATAGCGGTCTTCCAATATTTGAGGGGCTGCCACAAAGAGGAAGGGGTCAAGCTATTTTCTAAAGCGCCTGTAGGCCAGACAAGGAATAACGGATGGAAACTGAACAAGGAGAGATTTAACCTGGAAATAAGGAGAAACTTTCTGACAGTGAGAACAATCAACCAATGGAACAGCTTGCCCTCAGAAGTTGTGGGAGCATCATCACTTGAGAATTTTAAGAAGAGATTGGACTGCCATTTGTCAGAAATGGTGTAGGATCTCCCGCTTGTTCAGGGGGTGGACTAGATGACCTACAAGGTCCCTGCCAGCTCTGATTATCTCTCTGAAATAAGAACTATAACATTTTCTACTGATTGATTTTATTGTATGCTTGTATTTTTCATAAAATTGAACAAAGATTAAGCAAGAGATTGTCTTTTTCATAGCACTAGGTAACCAGTGGGAAAAAAAATTAAATTCCTTGGTAGCACAAATGTTATATTTTTTTTATTTTTCTGTCATGTATTGCTTTGATAGTTTTGTTAGCAAGCTGGGATGTATCTTATATAAAACAATCTCAATGAATCAATAAACTATTGAAGCAACTAATATGAGAAGAAAAGGGAGCAGATGTAATTTTAATAGCTACAACAACTTGTTTTACTGATACACCAGCTACAGCCCCATCTGAACACCCTATAAGCCCAAATTGTTCTATATGTAAAGTGGGTGACTCCAAATCTGCAAACCTGATTGGTCAAATAAACTAAGCATTGGATT
>BHFT01030690.1:0-39133 GCA_004320025.1 Laticauda laticaudata
TTTACATCCTCTTTGCATCCGTTGGTGCAGTGTGACAGGGGCTTTATGTTCTTAATAATACAATAATGATATCAACACTTAGAATTGCCATTTGATTTGCTTTCAAATTCTTTCTCTTCTATTTTCCATCTTGTATATAAAACATTTTATATTCCTTTAATTATTATTAATTAACCAAAGAATACATTATTATTCTAAGCCTGCTTCAGTTTCTAAATATACAGTAGGAAAAGGCAGGGAAGATGCAAAATGCTCTTCTGATATCTAAAAAATTTCCAAGTTAAGGTCCATAGAATTCAGATTATGACAAGATAATCATTACAAGATATTGAGTGAAGTTATCTAATCTGCATAGCAAAAATGGCTGCACTTTGGTTAACTAGCGTGACATATTTTCTATCATGAAAACAAATACATAGCAGATTATCTCAAAACAAATAATACTGGTAACAAATTTAGTATATCATAGCTAAACTCAGTAAATAAGTAATAAAAATAAAAACATAACCAGAAATCTCACCTAGAACTTTACACATATCATGTAAAACATGTGTGCTGTTTGGACTGGTTCACCCTGGCACTTTAAATCCAACCCACAAAAATTAATGCACTTCCATTTCAGATTGGTGACCTTTATTTCTAGGTAGTATCCTAACAACCATATTATTTCCAAGTAAGTTTAAACATTGTCTCATTTGCATAACAGTAATTGAAGTGAAATTTGCTAATTCAAAAGTCACAAGGCCTTAAACAGTAATACAATTATTAGGATCTAAAAACATGCTATTCTTAAGGTGACAATTATTAAAATATTTTTAAAAGAAATTATCAATGTACTGAGATAGAAAGCCTGCATTAATTAAACCTATATTTCATTAGTCCTTATCAGGAACAACATTCTGTTTTTAAGACTGTAATACTGGCTATACAACTTTCTATAATCTTTAAGCATGATTAGGGTAGGGAATCTCTACCCTTCACCTTTTGCTGTGATAGCTGGGGCTGTTAGAAGTCATTCAGCAACAACTGAAAGGCTGCACTTTCCCTCCCCTGTGGATGCAAACACATGGCAAACCCAACAGAAAGAGTCAATGGGAGTAAAATGAGACTTTCGAAGTAATTACCTAGTCCATTGTCAAAAAAAATTTCTAATTGCTAAATCTGCAGTACTGTGGCTGAGTGTTTTGATTGGTTAAAATGAAGCAATCTCACTCAAAAAATGTGGTTTTTTTTTGTTTGGGAAATGCATATTTACCGTATTTTTCACTCCATAAGACACACTTCCCCCCCAAAAAGTCACGATGCTGGTCCTTTGGTGAATAGCAGCTGGTGCTGAATGCCACCTCTTCTGTCTCTTTTCCACAGTGCAAGAGTCAATAGGCAGAGCTGGCACGAGACGACACCTATCTGTGTTCCTCTCAGGCTCTGGTTCAGAATATGTTTTTTTTTGTTTTCCTCTTCTAAATCTAGGTGCATATTATGGAGCAAAAAATACAGTATATTCAACCACATAGAAATTTGTAAAAGCAATATTGCCATATTTAAACCAAGTGAGACACACTTTCAATGCAACATCTGTAAAGACTGTTTGTGTCTTTATGCTGAAAATTCCTGTCACCTGTTTGGAAGATCTAAATCTCTGGCCTACATTTTGCAAAGAGAAACTCAAGGTAAAGGATTCAAAAGAAAGCCAATGCAGAGTGACAGTGCCAAATTGTAAGCCTGGAGTTACACTATTTCCCCAACCCAGTCACGGTGCAGTTGAAATTGCTCCAATTGCTAGGGAAGATACTCCCGGTATTCCAAAGTAGCCTCATGTGGAGGGTTGCTAGCCATCCAATTGCTTCTCCCCCCAACCCCTCAGAAATGGTGTTCACTGGGGCACTAGGGGAGGGGTAGAGGTGTCCATAGTGTTCTAGGTGGGTCTCAGTTGATTCAAGGAATAGAGCTACCTGGTCGGGGTCCCCATCAAAGTCTCCCCTGAACAGGGCCAGTTCATAGAGTTGGAATCCTGACAAAGAAATCTGTATCTATATCCCTAATACTCAATAAGAGAGTATAAAGGGATATACTCAATAATCTTTAAACAAAATAAATTATGTTTGGCCTATATCATTCAAAAGTATACTCGAATCTTAAAATTGTGCTGATTTTTATAAAACCCCATTAAGATTTATGTATATTAACCAATATAGGACAACAGTGGGATTAGCCTGTTGTCAGAGTTTTTATTTATTTTTTATTTTGTTTATCATTTATTATTATTGATATTATTGTCAATCACTTACAAGATAATAGGTATAAGTATAAACATAGTTATGAATACATGAAATGGATACATATATAAAATAAACAATAGGCAGGAGCGGTAAGGGCACGTTGGAACGCTTATGCACACCCCCTACAGACCTCTTAGGAAAGGGGTGAGATCAATAGTAGACAGTCTAGTAGGTTTAAAGTTTTTGGGGGTTTGGGGAAGAAACCACAGAGTCAGGTAGAGTATTCCAGACATTGACCCTCAGTTATTGCTGAAGTCGTGTTTCCTGCAATCAAATTGTGTGCAATTAACCTTGAGTTTGTATCATTGTTGCTCTTGTATTGTGGTTTGAAGCTGAAGTATTCATTGACAGGTAGGACATTGCAAATGTATGATTTTATATACTATAGCTTAGATCAGACCGAAGGCAGTGTTTAGGTCGAGAATTTCAAGTCTGGTGGCATAAGGTATTCTGCAACGAGTAGAGGAGTGGAGAACTCTCCTTGTGAAATATTTCTGGTCTTTCTCACTGTATTAATATCAGATACGTAATGTGGTTCCAGACTGATGAGCTGTATTCAAGTATTGGTCTAGCAGAGTGTTTTGATACTCTAGTTAGTAGTGTATATTAAACAGAGAAAGCTACATAAGATTAGGTTAACAACTCTTAATGCCTTTTTGGCTATATAGTTACAGTGGGCTCTCGTACTCCAAGGTCCTTGACAGAGTTTGGATCATCAACAAGGTCTTGACTATTCAGCCTGTATTTTATTTTCTGATATTTTTGCCAATATATAAGACAGAGCATTTTTTGTTGAGATTTGAATTTGCCATTTGCTTGACTGTTCTGACACATGGTTGAGGTCTTTTTTAAGAGTAGCAGTATTGTTGGTGGTATTGAATAGCTTTACATCATCGGCGAAGAGAATGCAGCTGCTCTTGATATGATCACAGAGAGGTCATTATGTAGAGTATGAAGAGAGTTGGTCCTAGAACACTGCCTTGGGGGAACACACTGTTGACAGGTGCAGAATTTGATAGGACGCTCCCAATTTTGACTATTTGTTGTCTGTTTGACAGGAATGCTCTATCCAGTTATGTAGGTGTCCAGAGATACCATAAGATTTTAGTTTTAGGAGTAGTTTTGTCATGTACCACTGAATCAAAGGCTTTACAGAAGTCTATATAGATTACGTCTATTGCTTTGCCCTGATCAAGAGTTCCAACGGATGCCCTAATTAATAAATTAGTCTCAAGCCAAGCTTCAAAAGAAATCCAGTTGTTTTTAGAGCTTCATGCAGGCACGGACCAGGTGGACCAACTCTGACCTCAGTTAATTTGTGCTTTGCTTCTAACCCTGTTTCCCCATCTCTCCAATATGTGTCATCAGTCATATTCCCCAACAAAGCAATTTTGTAGATTGAAAAGCCCTCCCTCTGGCCACTGTGGCTTCCTATAGGAAACAACCTTTGGTGTATCGGGTGAATGTGCCTTGTTTTGACTAAGATACCAGCTCCTTTGATGCAGCAGCAAAGTCCTCTCGCTCCCATCCCCTTGCCTATGGCAACTTGAAAGCAGTTCGGAGATGCTGGCGAATTGACATTCGGCTCCCTTCCATTTCTTCCTGAAGATGATCTAGGCAGCTTGAGTACTGGTAATTAGATTTTAGGTGTTGGATTTCCCCCAGGCTTGTTTGAGTTGTCTGCATGGAATTTAGCTATGAGGCGGTCAGCTTGGCTGTTTCTACTCTTTATCCAAGACACCTCCAATAAGTGATAAGCTTCCATTTGATTAAGTATGGAGCTGTCTCCTGTGCCACTCGGTTGAGGATTCGTTTCAGTCATAATGGTTTCTCCCCTATGACCACTGGGTCCAGGGGCTCATGGGGTAGAGGTCTCAGGATTGACCCAACGACAGGTTTAAAGAGGCTGCTATGGAATACAGGTGTATCTTCTCTAGCAGTTGGGGCAATTTTAATTGCATTGTGACTGGGTTGATGATCTTCACTATGGAAATGGCCCCCATGAACTTGGGTCCCAGCTATATTGGGGAGTTTTAACCTCAAGTATTTTTGTGGAATGGTTTTTTCCTCAGCTGGAAGAGCTGTTGTGGGTTCGGTGTTTGTCTGACTGTTTCCTATAGGTCTGTGCCACTTTAGCTAGTACTTCTTGATGTTTTCTCATCTACTTTTTCATTGACAGCCAGTCTGTCAAGCTAATTGAGGAGGGGGAATTCATTGGGTATTCTGGCATTGGGATGAAGTCCGATGCACTACTATTTTGAATGAAGTTAGCCCTGTGTACTGAACAGCATTATTTGACATGACCTCAATGAAAGGCAAGAAGTGCACCCAATTGGACTGTTCATGTAACACCTCAGGTACTGCTCTACCATGGTGTTCAAATATTCTGCCCCCCCCCCATTGGTAGCCGGATAAAAAGCTGAGCTAAGGTTCTGGGACAACCCAAAAGACTACAGAAACTCCTCAGAACTTAGCCGGGAACTGGACCTCTCTGACTAAGATGATTCTTTGTGGTACTCCAGTGCAGGTGGAACAGAGGTATTCAGCAGGCTCTGAACAGTTCTGGAGAATCAGTAGCGGAAATTTTGAGTAGTTCAGAGAACCTCTGACTGTAAATTTTACAGTATCCATCCCTGCCATGCCACCAATCACACCCACAGAACCAGTACTAAAACATTTTGAATCCCACCACTGAGATGGTAGATATGTTTCAGGAATAGTTTGCTAACTGGTGGGCTGAGGAAGTTTGCTGCAGGGTATGAAGTGTGCCTGCTTGGAGAATAAATCAATCACATCTAGATCACTGTATCCCCGCTCTTTGGCAACTCCACAATAAAGTCCATTGCAATTTCCTCCCAGGCCTCGCAGCTCTGCCACCGGGTTGCAGCAGTCAGGGTTTTTTCCTGGTTGTTTTTTCATACTGGCGCAGAGGGTGAAGCTTTTTCACAAACTGTCCACATCTCTTTTCATGCGGCCACCAGAATTGCCTCCAGGCTAAGTGTAAAGTCTTTAGGCCCAAAGTGGCCCGCCGATTTGACATTGTGGCTTCGTTGGTGATTAGAGTGTGTAGAAGACTCTGGAAAAATAGCATTTTGTCTCCTTCCATGCTAGATCGTCTCTTTTGTCAAGATGTTCGTTGTTATGGAACCAGGGTCTGCTAGCACTTTGGTTTGAGTTTCAGATTAGGTTGTTTGCAGTTTAGTGTTGCTGGTCATGAAGGAGGGGATGAATTGCCTGTAAAAATTGTAAATCCTATGAATTTATAGTTGTCTGTGAGGACTGCCAGTCTAGGACAGCTTAGGTCATGTTGACTTTTTTCAGTGGCCATTGTAAAACTTTGAATGTCACTAAATGAACTATTGTAAGTCAAGGATTACCTGTACAAAAATACAAAAGCTTCTTTGCTTGCAAACAGCTGCCCTAAAAACAATCATTAGATTAAAAATACCTGCAAGCCAGAGTTACAAATCAGGCAGGGTGCCAGAGCACTTTGAGGAATGAAAATATTTAAAATCCAGTGATAACTATCAAACAGCCAACTCTTCTATAAAGTGAAACCGTTTAGCAGAGAGGTCATTAAAGCTATCCAGAAAAGCAGACCCAGGAAAAGTAATCCTTAGATCCATTTGCACCATTTAAAATACCAACTGGTCTCACTCACCTCACAAGATATCCTAAGGAAATCACCCAGATTTAAGGAAGGTCACATGTCCCTCAGAAAGGCAGGAAAAAATCAGTGCTAAGCTTGCATCCTGCCTCTTGGAAGTACACCCCAAAAGGACAGTGCCAGATACCACTAAAGCAGTGAAGGAAGACCCCCTCCCAGATAGAAAAGAAACCATGAGGCAAGAAAAAAATCAAACACATACAAATATAAATCACAACAGTACCTTGCTTGTTGAAGCTGAATAGGGAAATAATCCCATCAATAAACACAGGATAAACTTTCATGAAGCACAGGAATTAAACTTCACAAAAACCAGTTTAGACCAAAACTCAGAAAGGGTATGTAAATTCACGTTTGAATGTCAATCCTTCTAGCCAGCCAAGAAGCCTTGCTGAATGTCATTCATCTTGGTTCCCTGTCATAAAACCTTTGCTTCATTGTGTCAACATGCTCAATGATTTCTTCAAAGTGCTGATTGTCCAGGGAAGTATTTCCTCCCAACAACAGTGTAAAAATCTTAAAACAACCTTACCCCTTTAAGAAAGCCAAGCCTCACAAGCTCCAGAGACAGCAAGTCTAGGCTGTCTGCCAAGAACGTAATAAGGGTGGACAAAAACAGGATATTGCTTCTAACTACTGGTTCTACTTAGAAAGTTCTGCTTGGAAAGTTAACAAGGGGTTCCATAGAACCGGATAGAACCAGTAGAATCCCACCCCTGATTTCAGCACAGTCAAGAACTTTCTGAGTTATCAAATTATTTGTTGGCATTTGGTCACCCTTCTAGCATTGTGCCAATACAATTCTTACTGCCGTGATTATATCGAGAATTAAGTATTTCATTTATTTTGCATGTTCCCATTTTAACATTCCCAACAAAAATATTTTGGCCTTAAATTCTAATTGTATATTTGTGATTTCTTTTATCCACATTCTAATTTTTTCCCAATACTTTTTACTTTTTGGTCAAAGGCACCAAGCATGAAAGAATCCCTCATTTGTTTACATTTCCAACAAGTCGGATTTAAGTTTGGGTACATATTCGCTAAACTTGAAGGTACCAGATACCACCGATAATACATTTTGTATTGGAAAACCCCAAATACTCCTAATGAAGAACTAATAATACATAAAGTAACGGAAAGTGCTGAGATGAATATGTTAACAATGAAATTGAAAGAAAAAGATAACTGAATTTTTCTCAATTTGGAACAATTGGTATAAATGACTAACAAACAGACTAAGAAGTGAGACAAAAACCGTATCTGAAATAAACCTTAAAAAAGTTAAACAAAATTTTTTAAATTATATAAAGATATAACAATAGTAATCATAGTTAAAACTATTATTTAATATTAGTCAAATGTAATATAATGTATTATGATATTTAAACCAAAAATCTGTATAGATGCCAAGAATGCTGTTGATACCATGATGCTTTAAGATGTAACAAAAGAAATTCAATAAAAATATATATTAAAAAAAAGCATGCCAGCTCAGTTGCATATCATGCCCCTCCAGAGTCAATAGCCTTGTATTGCTCAGTACAATTCATTCTTTCATCCATGTTAACACCGCAGCTTGGTAATATAGTTCCCAATTGGATAGTCCAAACTCTCCTCTTGTTCTTATATCCTGCAGCATTTTTAAATTTATTCTTACTTTTTTCCTTTGCCATATATATTTTAGTACTATTCTATTAAGGTCCTCAAAATATTTTTTCTCCAATTTTATTGGAATTATTTGAAACAAATACAATAGTCTAGGCAATATATTCATTTTAATTGTTGCTATTCTCCTTATCAGCGATAATTGCAAATTTTTCCATTTTTCCAGATCCATCTTAATTTGCTGTTTCAATTTATAATAATTATCTTCCTTAATTGTCACACATCTTGCTGTTAATTTAATCCCTAAGTATTTTCCTTTCTTTGTGGTCTGGATATCTAATCTTTCCATCAATTCTTTCTTCTGTTTCTCTGCAACATTTTTCACTAAAATCTTAGTTTTTTCAATCCTGCCACTTCGTCATGCTCTTCTACTTTTTTAAAAATTAACTTAGGTCCTGTTTCTTATAGTATACAAACCAAATCATCTGCAAATGTCTATAGTTTATGTTTTTCCTTTTTTATTTCCATATCCTTTATCTCTTTATCTTGTCTAATATTTCTGTTTAATACTTCTAAAGTCAATACAAATACCAATAGTGACAAGGAACATTCTTGTCTTATCTTCTTCTTAATATTGATCTTTTCAGTCATATCTCCATTTACCATCATCTTTGTGGTTTGTGTATAATATATTGCCTTAATCATCTAAATAAATTTCTCCCCAAAGTCCATTTCTTTCAATTGTGCAAGCATAAATTGTCAGTTCACATTGTCAAACACCTTCTGTGCATCTAAGATTATGCCATTTGCTTCTCTGGGTGTGTTTCATAGTATTCCAAAGTGTTCATAATGATTCTCATATTGTCTCTTACGTAAAAAGCCATTTTCGTCTGAATATCTAAATTGATTTAAAAATCTCTTTAGTTTTTCTGCTATTATTGAGGCAATTATTTTATAGCAGTGGTAGTCAACCTGGTCCCTACCGCCCACTAGTGGGCGTTCTAGCTTTCATGGTGGGTGGTTTATAAATCACCATTACTGTGGAACCGGTGGGTGGTTAGAGAAAATTTTACCACTTACAGAGATACAAAAGTAGATCCAAGAACATCTGCTGCAGCAGTTAGAGCTGAATTGGGAAATAAACAGTTCAGGCATTATCTAAAATTAGAGCTTATAACTACTGGTGCAAAGTTAATGAAATGGAGACTGAAAGACTACCCAATTTATGCCGACTAGAGCAAATAAAATTACAACCACAAATCTCCTAGATCATTAAACTAACAAATTTTGAAAGAAGCTGTGGTCTTCCTATCTCTTGTGGAACAGAAGAACAATCTAAAAAAAGAGTTGCTCAAAAAATTAAGGATAGAGATGCAAAAACTGATATAGCTATCCTTAGTAAGGTAGGTAAGTTGAAATGGTTGAGTAAAGCCCATGTCACACTGCACCAACGGATGCAAAGAGGATGTAAAATGGACAAAAAAGCTTGCCATCCGTTTGAAAAACGCGATGCATCCATTGTGTACTCACTGCATATGTTTTTCCATACTTCTCTATCTGTCCAGCATCCGTCTACTGAGATTTCATCCGCTCAAAAAATTTTTGAGCTGTACAAAACTTTTTTGAGAGGATAAAGTATCCATATGCATCCGTTTCTACATCCGCTACACATACGGGGAACATCCGTTATACCGTCCGTTATCATCTGTTACGCATCCGCTATATCCACTAGGCATCTGCTGTGCATCCCCGCAACTCAAAACCAGGTCCAAGCAGAAAACAGACACAGGAGGAAGCGAAACGGACGTGGAACAGACACACAATGCGTTAGTAGCACCGGACGGAGAAAGGATGGAAGTTGATGCAGCTCAGAATATAAAGCATTAAAAACAGAAAAAAAAACGTTTCGTATAGGGGTGTTATCTCGGATATTTAGGATGTCTGGAGGATGCCTGGAGGCTGCGGAAGACACCTAGCGGAAAACCAACATTTCTCATATAAAAGGGGGGAGAAAATCACCTGGATCTAAAGCCCCTGTCACACTGCACCAACGGATGCAAAGAAGGAAGTAAAACGGAACAAAAAGGCTTTGCCATCCAATTGGTTAACGTGATGTATCCGTTCTCTACTCACTCCTCCTTTGCTTCCTCTCTATTTCGCTCCAGCATTCGATTTCAGACGTTTCATCCGCTGCATAGTAAAGATTCTTGAGCTTGTCAAACACTTTTGCGTGGAAAATGATCCCAATTCGTCCATTCTGCATCTGCTACGCAATCTGCTAGGCAATCCGGTTTTCTGGCTCCGAATATAGCATTCACTATATCCGCGTAGGCATCGCACTGCGCATCCGCGCAACTCGCATGCCGCTCCAGCAGCAAACAAACGCAGGGAGGAAGCAGAAGGACACGGAACGGATGCAGAACGGATACCTAGCGGATGCAGCATGGAAACAAAGCATGTAAAATGGAAAAACGTTCGCAGAGGGGACCTATCTCAGATATTAAGGATGCCTAGAGATGCCTAGAGGATGCAAGGGACACCTAAGGGGAAAACCTATACTGCCTATAAAAAGGGGAGCAACTCATCTGGATCTCACTTTCAGACCAGCAGCCCTGCAGTGCAGACCTCTGCAGCCTTCTCTGCCTCTTCCTCTTCCAAAGCATCCAGTTCATGTCACCGTGGTCTAACAAAGTCCTTTTGGCAAGCCACCATCCTTCTGCACGTGCGAAGCCATCTACAGGCTCTGTGAACTCTACTACAGGAAGAAAAAGAGGCGGCCAAGAAGCGTCTGGGTACGAAGATGGTTCACCAGAAGAGCAGAGGATGGACTGTACAAAAGCTGATGGTGGAGTACAGGAACGAAGACACTCAGGCATTCCAGACCTTCATGAGGATGCCTCCAGCCAAGTTTGACGAAGTTGTACAGGGGCTGACACCAGGTTGACCAGGCAAATACCAACTTCCGGCCCAGCTTGGAACTGGCTCAAGGTGGCACTGACTCTGCGGCCACCTGGCCTCAGGACCACCTACACGAGCATGCAATAGGCTGGAGGGTGCCACACAACACCATCAAGCATTGTGGTCAGAGAATGTGGTGCAGTCCAATCACGAAGAATACATGAAGGAGCTCCTCTAGTGCCCTCCACTGAAGAAGGATGGAAGAAAGTTGCAGGAGCAAGTGGTATCAGAGGTGGAACTTCCACACACCTTGGAGCCATCGTGGCAAGCACGTGGCCTGCAAAGCTCCAGCCAACTCAGGGTCTCTTATCACAACTACAAGGGCTTCTTCAGCATCATCCTCTTCGCCAATGGTCGATGCTGACTACAAGTTCATGTACATCGATGCTTCAGGCAACGGGTCATCTTCAGATGCCCAGGTATACAAACGCCAGTCACTTCAGTGTGTAAGAGAATTCTCCATGTCCTCCGCATAAGGGTGTGCAGTTGTCGCGGGGGTCTCTGTCGCGGGGCGCTCTTGGACACCTGCCCGAACACAGTCGCTGTCTCCTGGCAGAAGAGGACTGGCTGTCTGTGGCTGCCTGAGAGTAGGCTATACAGAGGGGCTTGCTCCTTGGTGGCAGACCTCACCCTCCAGGAAGCTGCACTTTGCCATGACATAGGTCTCTCCCGGTTGGTGACTTGACCGTGGCCTGGCGGAACTTCTCAGGTGCAAGCTTCCGTACCAGGTGTGCTATGCTTCCACCACCGCGAGGAGGACATCTGAAGTGTAGCCCAGGCTCTCCACCTTCTGTCTCCAAGCCGCCTGCTTTTTGCTTGTGTCTCAATAGAGCCTGTGGCCCTTTCTCAACATATACTGTTCCTCCTCAGCCACTCCAGCACCTCCTGCTCATGCTCTCTGCGATGGAGTACTTTGCTTCCTCTCTCCTTCTCTTTCTTGCCTTGCCTCCTCCTTACGCCTTCTGCGTTGCCCTTTCCTCCCTCTGCAGGGCCTTCAGCATCAGGGCTTTCAGGGCTTTGGGGCTGGTCCACCACAGCAGCAGCAGGAGAAGCAGCAGAGAAGCAGCACCAGCAGCAGGAGAAGCACCACCACCACCAGCAGCAGCACCACCCCCACCACCACCACCACCAGCAGCAGCAGCAGCAGAAAGAGAAGAAGAAGCAGCAGCAGCACAGCAGGAGAAGAAGCAGCACCAGCACCAGCAGCAGAAGAAAGCAGCGCCTGGGGTGGGATGGTGGATCTATCCCCCTTGCCAGGGCTGGCAGAAGATGGCACAGGCTTCTCTTCTTCCCCATGGTCTCTGATGAAGATGTCTCTGGCAGCAGGTCTTTCCTCTGAATGGTGACCTGCTTGCGCACTTGCCTCTTTTATATCCATGGGCTGACGCAATGCATCCTCCCGCATGCGCAGTGATCCACTACCATCCGCTACGCATCCGCTCTGCATCCACTTCATCCGCTACGCATCCGTTTTTTCAGCTACACGTCCACTTTGCTATGCTCCCCGGAAGCCTGCGGATGTGCCATCCGCTTCCATCCACTAGGCTTCCGTTGAGCATCCGTTTTACATCCACGCTACGTCCTCCCCGTCTGTTCTTTTCCATTCTCTTTATGCAAATTTGGGGCACTTTTGAGAGCGGATAACAACGGATGGAAAATTTGCTCGTCGCTGTGTCCTTTTTACATACGTTTTGCATTCGTCGGGCGATGTGACCTGGCCCTAAATACAAATGTACTTTCCAAGCAGATAGCTACTTGAAGTCACAACTCCCAAACATTCTTAGCGAGATATTCACGAAGAGCGAGATTTGAACAGCTTGACACAATGGTTAAATATGTGAGATTTCATGCAACCATACAATGAGTGTTTGCGGAATGGCAGGGGTAGAGGACCTGCTCACTATCCTATTTTGACTGTTTTGCCTGTATAAGAGAATGAGAGACAGGTATTTTGGTCTATATATCAGACAATGATCCATTGGGATACCCATATCAAAATAACTTACCTTATGTCCAGCCAGAACTTAAAATAACATTTAAGTGGCAACGTCCTTTTAAACAAAATGATTTGGTTGAGATCTGCATATGTGGATTGATTGGGGTAGATTGCAAGGCAACCTCTAAAAATAATGTTATTTTATCTTTTTCTTAAAATTATTGTTCATTATCACAATTTTATTTTGATTGTTTTTTATTACTGTTTCATCTTAATTGTATTTTGTCTAGATTCCATTTAAATTGTATTTTATCAAATTTCATATTTTGAATTGCTTTTAATACAAATTGTTGCTGGAACTTTGCACTTTGATATGGCCCAAGAGCTAATCAATAAAGACTTATTACAAAAGTGTGCAATAGGTATAAAAAGGTTGACTACCCCTGTTTTATAGTCTGCCTTTAATAAAAATATTGGCCTATAATTTTTTATCTGATGTAAATGGGAATCTTCTTTTGGTATGAGAGTAATGTATGCTTCCATCCATGAGTTTGGTACTTTCACCTCTATCAATAGTTCATTACATACTTCCAACATTGTGTTGCTAAAAGAATTCTAGGTTTTATATAACTCTGCTGATAGCCCATTGGACCTATTACTGGTAGTTACTATTCTTTTGTCTTTTTGTTGCTTCTGTTCATTCCATCATTGCTATTCTTTCTTTTAGCATTTTAATTGTTTCTGGTACTTTAGGTAATTTTGCTTTTTCTAGGTATTGTTTTATTTTCCTTTCTGATACGGACTCTTGATCGTATAGTTCTTCATAATATTTTTTAATTATTTCCTTTTTGTCTTCATTTCTATAATAAAGAGTTACTTTATCATCTGTTAGTTGATTAATGAATTTCTTTTTCTTTTTTCAATCTATATGCCAGCCATCTTCCTGGCTTATTTGCATTTAAAAAAAAAATTGTTTAGACCTTTTAATTTTTTGTGCTAGTTCTTCTTCCTTGTCTATTAAGTCCAGTTTTTGTTTTATTAAATACATATGATTTTTGTGTTCTTTTTTTGTGGGTTTTTATGCAATTCCATCTCTAATCTTTGTATTCCTCTTCTAATACCTTTTGTGCTTGTCTTTTTCTATTTCTCCTTCCCACATATGTTATGGTTAACCCTCTAATATATGCTGTTGCTGTATCCCACACATTTTGTACTGAGGTTTCTTCTTTTCTATTTTCTTTGAAGAAAAAGTCCAACTCTCTTTCCATAAATGGATTGAATTTCTTTTCTTTCTGTATTGAATCATTATGTCAGGCGGAGCTCCATTCAAAATCCAGGAAAGAAATACTTAGACTCTTTAATTTAGAGAAAAGATATCTTTTACTGAAAGTGAAGTGGTAGCAACCAAAGAATTCTGAATCTGAGAAATTAGTCGCGCANATTGCGCAGAGAAAAGAAAGCTAAGCGAGAAATAGAAACCTAACTCTATTGTATGCTCCCCCCCTCATTTACACAACAGAAGAATGTAACACCTCCAGCTCACTTCCCAGACTTATCCCTACCTCCCCTCCCCCCCGTTTCTTATGACAGCCGAAAGATGCAAAGCGATAGTAGAAGATCTTGAAGGCTGACACATTCATTGTCCATCTTGACCTCTTTCTTTGTCCCTTCCATATAACTTTGATCAGATTATGATCTGCCCAAGTACTTGTTTCAATGTTTATTTCTTGTATGTTAGATATTAATTCTGTTGATGCCCATATCATATCAATTCTGGACCAAGACAAGTGTCTGCTTGAATAAAATGTATATTGATTGTTCTTGGGATGTGTTTTTTTGCCAAACATCCTGAATAGGTAGCTCTTCTGCCATTTTAAATAAAGTTTTTGTTAGTGTTTTCCTTGGGGGGGGTGTTTATTTTTTAGTTTTATAGTCCAATTCCACATCCACTTGAAATATCCTAAGATACATATGCTTTCATATTCCAATTCTATTATTTTCTTATGAAGTTTATCATAAAAATCCTTTTGGCTGTGATTTGGTGCATATATTGCCACTAAAAATATTTGTTTGTCATTCATCATTATTTCCACCATCAAACCCCTCCTTTCCTAATTAAAAAAATTGTCTAGCATTTGTTGTCTCTTTAATGTAGAGCGCTACTCCTCTTTTGCTTTGTTGTGAAAGGGAGGTATATAATTTCCCAATTTTAGGATAGTCCAATACTTTGCTATATTGTTTTTTGATATGAACTTCTTGTAAACAGATTATATCCAATTTTAATTTTACTAATTTACTAAAAATCTTTTTCCTTTTTATTTCCTTTTTAGATTGCCAAATTCAATCTGTTTATGTTAATTGTTATTAACTTTATTTCCTCCTCCATAGCTTAACTTACATTTGGGTTTTGTTGCTCTTCTCATTCTTATTTCTCTTATTTCTTTTGGTTTTGTTCCTTTTCTTATTGCTCTTTCCTCTCTATCTCTTTCCTCTCCTTTTTGTTGCTTGTCTCTCTCTTCTGTGAATTCCTCTTGACATCTAATTTCTTCTTCCTCTCTCATTCTCTCTTCTTCCTGTGAACTAAAATAATGGTCATAGAATTGTTCCACCTTTTCAATTGAATCTACTGTAGTCCACGTCTTTGTTCCTGCCAGGTCACCAATATTCATTCTGGTATTAGCCATCTAAAACTCACCCCTTTTTTAATTAAACACTTGGTCAAAAACTGATGTTCCTTCCTTAAATCTATAACTCTTCTTGGAATTTGTTTTAGAACTGTTATTCCTTTTCCTTTATATTTCAAGGGATCATCTCTCACTCTGCAGAATTTCTGTTCATGTGGCTTTCTTAGTAAATCTCACATGGACCTCCCTTGGCAATCTGTTTCTCATCACATATCTAGTATGTACTCTAAATATTTCATCAATATCAGCCAGCCGTTTTCATTGGGCACCTCCAAGACCCCTACCAACATTTCTGATATTATCTCTGCTAAATTTTCTCCCTTTTTTTTCTCCATATTCTAAAATCATAAATAATAATCTGCCTGATCGATTTCTAACAAAATTATTGTTTTTTCTTGTTTTTCTTGTTTTTGTCAGTCTCACACCCTTTTTTCTGTTAAGTCTATCCTCTCTTCTACTTTTTGCACACATTCTTCATTTTCGCCATCATTTGTTGAAAATTTTCTACTTTTTCTTGTAATTTCCCTACTTTCTCTTCTACTCTCCCTATTTATTCTTTCAACAGCTTGTATCATGGCTTTTATCTCCGCTTGCATCAAAATGGCCTTCTCTTGTTGTAACATAGTGTCCAGAGTCCAGCAGGTTCATAGTGTCCAGAGTCCAGCAGGGCTAGAAGTAGCAGAGGAGGCTGACGCTGGTACAGACATTGTTTTCTTCATTTTAGAATATTTAATTTTTGTAATCCACCATAGAAAAAATATAGTTCAATTATAATCTGGGGCAAAGTACAAATATAAATTTTAATCCAAACCCAAATTTCTTCTATTTTAACTTTAACCTGTAGCTGGCACTGTTGCTCTGCCTTTCTCTTTTCTCTTCCTTATGCTGTTCCAATATAACTTTTAAATTGATGTCTTTAATAATTAAAAACAAGCATTGTCAATGTTTACACTATACAACAGTGTAAACTATTGTAGTTGTCAGTGCTTACACTATACAATAGTTATGGTTATTCCAGAATATCCAGTCCAGTTTTCAATTCCAATATTCTTTCAGGAAGTCCATAATTGATTATTTCAGTTTTCAATTGGCTCCTAAAAACTTTGCTTGCCACTTTTCTTCAAGAGGTGGAATGACAAAAACAAAACAAAACACTACCACCTCTATCTTTGGGTCTCACTTTCACCCCACTGTTTCCCAGGGGGCTCTTTCTCCCAATAGTTTTAAAGTTCAGTCAAATTTTCTCGCCCAAAATGATCACACCTTCTTTCAGTCTCCTCTTTCTTCTGGTAGCTGTCCCAGCTTTATAGTGGCTCGCAATAGCCGCTTTCCCCTGCTGCTAGTTTGGAGAGCTTTCTCTGGATCAACCAGGGAGTTTGTGGTTTCTCTGGGATTGATGGAGTGTGCTTTCTTTGGTTATTGTCCCACTGAGATGGTTTAGGTCCAGCTGAACAACCCGACAGCTGGGATATTGACACACACACCCCAGGAGCTTCCCAGAAAGCCCATCATGTCACCACAACATCAGTCCTATCCTCCCTTGGCTCAAGGCTTATGATTTAAATAGGGTGATCACTGGAATCCTGACAACTTTGCTTATTAACTGCATAAACACTGCCAGAGCTCCCTGCAGTCAGAATGGCATAATGTTGAATTGGAAGCTCCCTAGGGCAGCGGTTGCCAACCGGTGGGTTACAGCCCACTGGTGGGCCATGAGAAAATTTTGGTGGGTCGCAGAGAAATCTCACCCCAGAGCATCCCCCCCAAAGCAATTAATCCAGGCTGCACAGAAACACAAGGCTGTGCAGCCCACATGGCCCACAGGAACCTCCCCACCCATTCACTCTTTACCGGTAAACTTGCCTGCAAAATTGCTCTTTTTCCTTTTTCAGACCATCATCTGTTCTGCTGTGCTGGGAGATTTAGATTAGCTAGGAAGCAGAAAATGGTTGGATTTCTTGCTTCTAGCTAGTCTTTAGATCTTTGGTTCTGTTTTTAAGCACAGCTGAACCTCCCTTAGGACTGAAGGTTCTATTATTCAGTTGTGCTTAAAAACAGAACCAAAGATCTAAAGACTAGCTAGAAGCAAGAAATCCAACCATTTTCTGCTTCCTAGCTTTCTCACATGTCCACCACATATGGTAATATGTTCCAGGTATTTGATGACATTTCCACCACTTCTCTGATTTATCTTTGAACAACTTTGCTATTCTTGCTGGGGTAGATGCCACCTATAAAACATCTCATCCAAATTTTCTTTATAAGCTGTTGACATTGTTAATTTATAATTTCTAGTCCATAATTTCTGCCACTTTTCTAGATCTATCCCATATCCAAAATTTTCCCTCATGCAATCATTGTTTCTTTAACTTGTTTTTCCTCTAATTTCACTCCTAATAAGCAACCATATAGTTTTTTAATCATCCTCTCTTCAGTACCTGTTAAGATTTTATATAATTCCATAGGTTCTTTGTAAAACCTTTCTGTCTTACTATTTTTATCATATCTAGAATGCACTTGCACGTATGAATACCAATTCATATTTATCCCTTGTTCATCTAATTCTTGCTTTGTTTTGAGTTCACCCTTTTCATTTAAAGTTTCACTATATCTAACAGTATGTTCCATTTTAAAAATAATTGGATACGCAAATGCCTCTATTGTTGATATTGTTGTATTTTTAAATAATGTTGTTTCCTTATTTTCTCCCATGTTGATAATAAAGCATCTTGAATATAATGTCTCTGGAAATATTCATGCGCCTTACTTTCCTTATACCACAAAAATGCATGCCACTCCAAATGTAAACCTTCCAGCGTTAGCAGTCTAGTATTTCTCAAAACAATCCATTCTTTTACCACATCAGTATTACTGCCTGATAGTATAATTCCCAATTGGATAATCCAAAACCTCCTCTCATTCTAGTATTTTAGTTTAATTCTTATCTTCTTTCCCTGCCATATATATTTCAACATCATTTTATTTAAATCCTCAAATATTATTTCCCTAGTTTTATTTGAATCATCTGAAACAAATATAATATAGTTGGTGATATATTCATTTTAATTGTAGATATTCTCCATGTCAAAGATAATTGTAGATTTTTCCATTTTTCCAGGTCTGTCGCGATCTGTTGTTTTCGTTTATAGTAATTATCTTCCTTAAGTGTTCCACATCTTGCTGTCAATTGTATTCCCAAATATTTCACTTTATTTGTGATCTGGATGTTCAATCTATCCATCAATATTTTCCTTTGTTTTTCCGTTATATTCTTAACTGAAATATTAGTTTTTTCTGCCACCTGTCCATATTCTTCTATCATTTCAATAAATTTAGAAGCTATTTCCAGTAGTTCTTTTAATATAAAAACCAGATCATCTGCAAATGCCTGCAATTTATATTCCTCCTTTTTTATTTTCATTTCCCTTTATTTCTTTATCTTTCTTAATGTTTCTATTTAATATTTCCAAAGCAATGGTGTCAGAAGACATCCTTGCCTGGTTTGCCCTGAGGATAATTTTGATGGCACAATCTGTGTTGGGGGGTAGGACTCTGCACTTAGCCTTGCTGAACACTTCCACAAGATCCTGATACTCTTTAGGGATCTATTGGACCTCTAGGGTTTTGTCAGAGGTGGCTGCCAAAAGTTCTGAAGGGGCCTTTGGAGGAGGTATCTTGCATAGGCGATGCTTCTATTTGCTGGTGCGGGATGCGTTGGGGCCCCCTAGGTATCCTTAGCCACCAGGTGCCTCCTTCCCACCAGATTATTGAGGTCCGCTTGTCTAGCCAAGAGAGCCCCAGTATGACCACTTCTGTCATTTTAGGGTCTATTATTATGCTTCCCAGTGGTCTGCCAGCTCAAGCTTCACTGGTTCAGTTAGATGGGTGGTGTAGGCTTCCCCCAATAGTGCCATCAACCTGTTCAAATCTGATTGGGTGGGTCTCTTTGCTCTAATCCCCAGTTTCAGGACCATGGCTAAAATAATCAGGTATCTAGAGCAGCCTGAGTCTATTAGGGCTTAAAAAGTCCCCTGGGTCCCTTTCTTTGGGGTTGTGAGGTGTATAGGGAGGATGAAGGGATGGATCAGTTCACTCACCATCAGATCATCATCACCATCACCTTATGACAGTCTCCAGTGTCATAAGGATCCAGAAATTGGTTGTCATTGGCAAGAGTCCCACCCTCTTCGACTGGGTTAGGAAGGACTTCTACAGCCTGGAGGGCTTTTTGGGATGTGTCCACAACATGCTTGGGGCCTCGTTCCAGTCATGCCCTCGGTAGTGGCTCTGGTTTGGTTTTCGGAGCTGGGACTGCACATACAGAGGCACTGTGACCTATTCCTCCGCATCTGTAATATTTCAACTGGCTTCGTGGGAGGGTTGGTTTTAGGGCCAGCTGTTCTGTTGTGATCTCTCGTCAGCTGGATGATTGGCCTCTCTCCTTGGTTGCTTCTACATGTCATTTGCACGCAATGTGCAGACAACTTTTATGTACACTTGGAACCACTAAGAGATTCAGTTTGGAATGTCCCAGTAGGCAGTTACCTGGGCAATTTGCTTGTACAGGCTTGTTCTTAAAAAGTGAACTAATAACTGTTCTGCCAAAGAGGGTACCTTCCCCAAGACTCTCCTGAATTCACGGATGTGTTCCTTAGTGGTTTTAGAGCTCATCTTCCGTGTACGGGTCCTCCTTCGCATTCTCAAATCTGGCTTCTAGCTCTTGCAAGAAATCATTAATTCTTGTAGCTGGGGGGCTCTCCCCTTATGGAGGGCTGCTATCTATTCCTCTGCCTCTTCCTCTATTGCCCCAGTGATGGTATTCACCATGGCTCTGTGCAGTGGGTAGAGGTGGCTATAGTGCTCTAGGTGGACTCCGATCAGACTGCTGGCTCCTGGAGTTCCCTGGGTGGGGGCAACTTCTACCCTGCTCAGGGTTGCATGGAGAAGCCTCTCTTGGGATTGTTTGCTCTCTGCCGTGGAATTTCTCTCCACACACCCCAGATGTCGGGAAGTAGATGGAGAGCCTACGACTCAGGAATCCCGGTCATTTTTTAATAGTTTTGGGAGAGTTGGCTCGCTGTCAGAGTTCCGACAGATGCCCTAATTAAATCATAAGTCTCAAGTTAAGCTTCAAAAGAAATCCAGTTAGTAGGAGCTTCATGCCAGCACGGACCAGGTGGAGCCAACTCTGACCTCAGTTAATTCGTGCTTTGCCTCTGACCTTGTTTCCCTCTCCCCCCAATATGTGTCATCAGCAGGGGTGGGATGCTACTGATTTAGCTGGTTCTATAGAAAATGTAACTGCAAAGAGCAGCTGACACTGATTCGGTTTGGTGTTTGACCCACCCGCCTGCCTGGACTCTAGTCTGTCCTTTATTCCCTGCTTTTCCCTCCCCAGCTGCTTTGAGTGGCACAACTGAGGTTGAAAAAGCAGAAAACAAGGATTTTCAAATGCTGCACACATGAGCGCGGCGCTTGTCAAGCAGGTGGCACAGCTGATGATTTCTTGCAAAGGCTGTACATACGATTGTCCCCAGTTCAGAGAACTGGCAAATCACTCCACTGGCTGGACCCTCCCCTCCCCGCCCACTCACTCCTGACCTGGCATGCAAGCCATCCAACTTGCCTCATTTGGTAAAGCCCATGTCACACTGCACCAACGAATGCAAAGAGGATGTAAAACAGACAAAAAAGCTTGACATCCGTTGGAAAACGCGATGCATCCGTTGTGTACTCACTGCGTACATCTTTCATACGCTCTATCCGTCAAACATCTCCGTTCAAACATCCGTCTACTGCTTATTCATCTTGCTCAAAAAGTTTGAGACTGCACAAAAACTTTTTGAGCGGCATGAACTTTCTGCGCGCTACGATCTACATCCGCCGACACATTAGGGCAACAAACGTTTCTACGTCCATTGTCAATCCATCACACGTCCGATGGTATACCTCTCCAGCATTCCTCATGGGAAATTCGCGCAACTCACATCCGCCTTCAGTGGAAAAGCGGGAAAGAGGGTAGGAAGTGAAAGTATGGCGGAAGGTTCCACACAGCGTCAGTAGCATGGACATAGAAAGGATGAAAGCGGATAGCAGCTTCGGATAATAAAGCATTTAAAACAGACAAAACGTTGCATATGGTAGTACTCAGATATTTAGGATGTCTGATAGGATGTCTAGAGTATGTGGAAGGACACCTAGCGGAAAACCGACATTTCCTATAAAAAGGGAGGAAATCACTGGAGCCTCAACTATCAGTCCAGCAGCCCTGCTGGCAGGACACTCTTCAGCCTTGGTCTTGCTCTTCCACATCATCCATTGATCTCCACCATGGATCATCGCACCACTCCTTTTGGTAGCCGCAATCATTCAACACCAGAACCAAGCCCTCTTCAGATGTTCCAACTTTTTACTACGCAGGAGAAGAAAGAGACGTCCAGAAGCTGTCTGGAGTCCGACGATGGATCTTGGACAAGAGCGGAGTTTGGACTTCTATGAACAAGCTGATGGTGGAAGCTGAGGAAACACTCGTGCATTCCAGACCTCAGGAGGATGCGCTCCAGCCATGTTGATTGAATTGTGGAGTGTCTTGAGACCAATGTGACCAAGCCAGAGCCACCAACTTCCATCCCAGCCCTGGACCCTGCGGCTGAAGGTGGCACTGACTCTGCGCCACCTGGCCTCAGGGACCACGTACAGAAACATGCAGTACGCCTGGAAGGTGCCACCACAACACCAATCAGCATTGTGGTCAGGAGAAGTGGTTGCAAGGCCAATTCATTGAAGAATACCTGCAGGAGCTCCTTCCAGGTGTCCCTCCACTGAACAAGGCTGGGGAGGAACTTGCAGAAACAGTGGTATAAAGAGTGGCAAACTTCCCCACACCGTTTGGGGCCATAGATGGCAAGCACGGAGGCCTGCAAAGCTCCAGTCAATCCAGGGCTCCACTTATTTTAATACAAGGGCTTCTTCAGCATCATCCTCTTCACCATGGTCGATGCTGACTACAAGTTCATGTACATCGATGCTTCAGGCAACGGGTCAGCCCTTCCAGATGGCAGATAGACAACGCCAGTGACCTCAAGGGTGGACTGGAACGCAACCTCATCATGGGTTTCCCAGATCCAGACCCCCTACCCCAACGACACACAAGATGTGCCCTACTTCATCATGGGTGATGATGCCTTCTCCCTCAGAACCTACCTCATAGAAGCTACCACTCGAAACCACCCATCAGTTATGAAACACAAGAGATTTCAACCCTACATACAACTTGTTCAAGATACATCACCATGCAGAGAGGATCTTCAAACTACAGGCTTCCGGCGCAAGGTGGGTGGTGGAGAACGCCTTTGGCATCCTGGCCAACAGGTTCCAGGTTCTTCTTCACCACCATGCAGCATCGCCCACAGACTGGTGAGGAGCAATCGTGGAAGCTTGCTGCCTCCTGCCACAATCTCATGCACACCCGCTAACCAGCGGTTGCAGAACAGGCTTGTGGATCGCCAACAAGGCAATGGGACATGGAAGCCTGGTGAATGGAGGCAAGGACAAAACCTGATAGACACTGTGGATGTACAAGGCCCCAACAGAGCTTCACGTGAGGGAAGAAGAAAACGCAACCTCCTGAAACAACTGGTGCAAACTCCCCAGCTGGAACAGTGGAGTGGCAAAGAAAGCGATGGTAGATGCTTTATGGATGCTTCCTTCAGCCTGTCTCATCACACTGATGAGATTGTGCCATGTATGTTGAGTGCCTTACAATGAACAGGGCATTAATAAAGAGCTCTGTTTATTATTTGAAATGTGTTGATCAATGATTAAATTGCAAATTGATAATAAAGGGTCATATTGTGTGGCAGCTGGGAGGGTGGACCATACAGCTCCCACTATGCTTGCACTGGAGCGTTTATCTATCCCACAACTATCCTTACCCATCCCACAGCTATCCTTACCCATTCCCACAACTATCCTTACCCATCCCACAGCTATCCTTACCCATCCCACAGCTATCCATCCCACAGCTATCCTTACCTTAATCTCACCGCTATCATTACCCACGCCACAGCTATCCTTACCAATCCCACAAGCATGCAGAGGCTTAAACCCTTTTTTCAAAGTTTTCCCCAACACTTTATTAAGTAAAAAAAAATGAACCAAGTGTCTGAAGCAAAGATAACCTTTATTAACAACAAACTGTATGACTTTATTTTAAAAGCAAAATGACCCAAGTAAAGTGTCTTAAGCAAAGATAAAGTGAGCAGGTAACAACACAGTCCCTGGCACATATCTTCAGTCACTCTGAGGCATGCCCATGGTCTCAGATGTAAGGGGCCAGGGACGTGTGATGTGGCTGTTGCCTGGAGTGCTGGTTTGAGGCGCCATTGGGGTGCCTGGCCCCGACAGTACACAGAGATGGTGTGTGCAGGAAGCTCTCAGAGAGCTGACTCAGTCCCGTGAGTTGAGAGGCCCTTCCTCAAGTACCTGGATATGAGGCCCAATACTGATGAACAATGTTCTGAGGAAGGGCTTGGCTGTGGGGTGGAGGAAGAGGATTGTTGTGGGCGCTGTCTGATCTGCAGCTGGGTCAGGTGAGGCGTCTGTGGCGTCTGTGGCGTGCGATGGACCCTGGTCTCGACTGGGAAGGGCTGCCTCTGCTGTGGGAACTCCTGGTAGTGGTAGGGCTTGGTCGGTGAGGGGCTGCTGAAATCTGTGGAAGGGCTGTGACATTGCCTGGGGTGGAGGAGCAGACCTGGAGTTGGTAGGAAGCAGGCTCAGCTGGGCCTGGAGGGTAGTGCAGAAGAGCTGTGATCCTGTCCTTCATCGCCTCGCGTACTGGGCCTCGGGCATGTCCAGGAGGGGTCTGGCTCACGTACGTGATGAAGGGCTTTGCGGTTCGAGGATGGTATGTCAAAGTGGACCAGCTGGGAGAGAGATCTGTGCTGGTTTTTATTGGTGTCCCTGATCTCCAAGAGAGGACAGTGTGGCTCTGTCCCTCCGGTCTGCCTTCTCTGCCTGCTTTTGTGAGGTGGAAGCTGGGTGTGGGTGTGCGTGCGTCTTTGGTGGCTGCCGCTTCTTCTTTCCATTTTGACAGGGATCCTCCATGTCATTCTGGCATGGGAGTCAGCTGTTCGGCGGGGTCTCTGTACATGGGGCCCTCCAAAGACACCCCTTGCCTGAACACTGTAGCTGTCTCCTAGCTGGGAAGAGGAGTGGCTCTCTGTGGGCTGTCTGAGGGGAGAGTGGTTGACCCAGAGCGGCTGCTCACTCCATGGTGGCGGATCTCACCCTCCAGCAAGCTGCACTGGCCATGACATAGGTCTCCCGGTCAGTGAGCTTGACAGCGGCCTGCCTGGATTTCTTCAGGTTGCAGCTTGCCATACCAGGTTGTGCATGTGCTTCCACCATCCCAACGAGTACTATCTGAAGTGTAAAAGCAGAGCCAAACCTTCCTTAGGCTGAAGCTTTTCAGTGCAGACTCAGGTAGTCAATTTGCAGATAGATAGATATGATCTGTTTTACTTGTGACCAACTCAATCTGCCTGCCTGCTTTGCCTGCTTTGGGGTAAAAGTTGCTCTTTTTTAAATAAAAAATTCAATATTTACATACATGGTGTGTTGTGAGTTAGCAAATTTTTTGTGACAGAGTCAGATAGCCAATTGCAGATAGATAGATCTCTAAGTGAATCTGTGATTCTGTGAGCAACTCAATCTGCCTGACTGCTTTGCCTGCTTTTGGGTAAAAGTTCCTCTTTTTTACAAAATGTTCAATATTTATATAAATATTTATAATATTGACATACAAGCCATGCCCAGCCAGTCACATGATCACCAAGCCACACCCACAAATTAGGCCACATCCACAGGTTGGTAAGAAATTGGAATCCCCCTTGCCCATGGCTATTTGAGAGCAGTTCAGGGATGCTTTGCAAGTTGACACCTGTATTGTAGGAGTAAATGTCCTCTCACCTGTTCTACATCCAGTAAACACACACACACACACATACACACATACAAATATTTTGTTGAATATTTCTTGGGAATTAATATTCTTTAAGGTCCTGAAACATTCAGTTGTTAACATCGGATACTACAAAACATTTTCCAGAGTTTTTGCAAATAACTACTATAGGTTTTAACAATGCTTTTTAAAAGTATTACAGGTAGTCCTTGACTTACAACCCAACATTTCTATTGCTAACCAGTTGTTAAATGAGTTTTGCCCCATTTTATAACCTGTCCTGCTACAGTTGTTAAGATAATAATTGCAGTTGTTAAGTTGGGAACATGGTTGTTAAGTGAATCTAGTTTCCTTAATGACTTTGCTTGTAAGAAGATTGCAAAAGGTGATGACATGATCCCTACAACCATCAGAATTATGAGTCAATTGCCATGTGTCCAAATTTGACCATGTGGTCATAAGAATGCTGCAACAGTCATAAGTATGAAAAACAGTCATAAGTCACTTTTTCACTACTATTGTAACTTTGAATGGCCACTTAATGAACTGTTGTAAGTCAAGGACTATCTGTACAGACATAAAATAAAGCACATTTTAATCCTGATATATTAATCCTTCAAATAACTATTTCCAGATATTTAAAAGAATTCAAGCAACAGCTGTACAACAGCTGCAACCTCAATTATTAAAAATAATTATTTGTAAGACCTAATGAAATTATTTCAAATCTCATTAGATCTTTAGGAAGTATATGAAACTTACTCCAATGAATGCATTCCTAATATCAAACTACTACAACAATATCAGCACTTTGTTGTTGAAAATACATTTATTAATGAGATGTAATATATGATTAGCACATAATAATAGTTTGTCCCCTGATAAACCAATAAATACACAAGTTGTGGTTCCAATATCAAAGTAAGGTCAAGAAACCACAATACCAGCATAACATGGCAAACAGATTGGCTCCAGGTTAAAGGAGTGAGATAAGGTTGTATATTCTCACTTTATCTGTTCAACCTATATACTGAATATATATTAAGGAAAGGTGAGTTGGAGGAAGATGAGAATGATTTTAAACATGAAGAAGAAACACCAATCTTCTTGTATACTGAAGACACAACTCTGATAGCTAAAAGCACAAAGGATTCTCAAGCTCTAGTCTAGTAATGAAAGTCAAGGAATTTGGTGAAACAAATGGGACTAAATAAAGAAGACTAAGCTGATAATATCAGGCACAACAACCAAAGTTTGAACTGACAATAAAGGTATTGAAGTAGTGGCTAGCTTTTGCCTTTTAGGACCAAACATCGACAGTAAAGGAACAAGCAATTAAGAAATACAGGGCAGACTAGCACTCAGTAGAGCAACCATGAAGACTTTGAAAAAGATATCCAGACACTTATAAAGATCTGAATAATGCAGGGAATGACAATCCCTGTTACACTCTGTGGAAGCAAAAGATGGACTCTGAAGAAGTAGAAGAGTAGTCATGCTTTTGAAATTTAGTGTTGTAGAAGATTCTTGAGAATACTGTGGGCGTCCAAGAAAATAAACCTATAAATGATTCAACAAATCAACCCAGAATTCTCACTCAAGGCTCAAATGACCAGGTTTAATTTATGCTACTTCAGACATGTTATGTAAATACCTTGCTCTTTTGAGAAGGCTCTAATGCTGGAAAAGTTAAAAGGAAAGAGAAGAACAGGATGATCAGCAACAAGATGGACAGACTCAGTTTACGTTGTTGTTGGATGCAGTGTTGGAAAACTTGAACAACTAGGTTAAAGATAGATTGTCATGGAGAAAATCTATGTGTTCAACTAACAGTTGATATTGACTTGATGGTAGATAATAAATCAGAAGATGAAGTAATATTATTCCAGATAATCAAAGTTTAATGATGTGTTTTTTAAAAAATAAACAAATATTCTTTATGAATCATAGCATATTTTGTTGTTTCTTTTTTACCTCCACTCTTTCCTCACTTACATTCAGTGGTGGGATTCTACCAGTTTGCACCTATTTGCTAGAACTGGTTGTAAACATTCTAAGCAGTTCGGAGAACCGGTTATTAGAAGAAATTACTGGCCTAATGCTGGAAGGAAGACAGGAAGCAAACATTCTGGTGTTGCTTACAGAAACTGCCTCTCTGTAAACTCTTATTACATTCTTGGCAGGACTAGACTTCCTGTCTCAGGAACATCTCTGGAGATTTTTTCCCCTCCTTTGCTGGTACTTTGCTTGTATGGCACTGAAAAAAGTGACTTATAACCATTTTTCACACTTATGACTGTTGCAGCATCCCCACCAGTCATGAAAGAGGCCAGGAGAGGAGATGCGGTTCTGATATGAGTGATATTGAGTTGGCATGCCCAGACGACAACAGACCACCAAGCGCATTGCCCACCAACTAAGCATGCCACAGAACCGGTTGTTAAAAATTTGAATTCCACCCCTGCATACATTGCAGATTAGAAGCAATTAAAATTAAGTTTCTTTAAAAAGGTATGATCCTTTATTTTTTAATAAAGTTTTATTTGGGTTAACAACACATACAAATACAAGTAAAACATCTTTTTGAAAATAGCATTGGTCCCGCCGTTGAACTTCTTTTATACAGGACACAACACTCAAATTTTCAATGCTCCTTTTTTGTTGATTCTATTCCCATATCATATACTGTTCTATATTTTCTGTTATAGTTTTTCCCCTCTTTTAATTTCTCAATTTTATTTTTGATTATCTCATCTCAATTCAAATCTTTATATTATAACTTTTGTCTGTTCTGTTTCAATTTCAATATTATCTTTTCTCGTTAAACAAGTTTTCTCCTGCTAGTTTACTAATGGAGTATTGACACCTTATATATAATCATTCAACTCTTATTTAAAACTTCAATATTATACCTTAATTTATGACCTTCAATATAATACGATAATACATAACTTCCCAGTCGAATTCTGCTTGGTACATTCTTATAATACACAACTATATTTCTTTAAAAACAAAAAGAAAGATTGTAAATATATATAATTATAAACCTTCATTCCGTTCCAGTTTCAGTTCTATCATTAATAATCATTTAAAATCTTCACATCTTTTAACACTTTCTTTCTAAATATCTACTCCTTAAAAACACATATCTAATCTCCATAATTAATTTTTCCCTTATTTCTCTTCATATATGTTTTATAAATCATTAAATATACCTTTTGTTCCATTTATTTATTGTCAAGCATTCCATTGAATTACGATAGCTATTTGGAGATATATTTGGACATTGGAATCCAGACATTTGAAAAGCATCTGCTTGTCAAAAGAGTGGCCATCAATTCTTCAGTTCATTTATTTTTGCTAGATTTTGTTTTGTTGGTAGAACTATTTTTAAGTGATGTTTTTTTTTTGAGCGAGGGAACCTAAAAGACTGAGAGAAACCACTATCAATAAAGGGGAAAAGTTTACATGGATAAAGAAAAAACCAACAATCTATGCCCAGAATAGTTATACTGGAAACATTATCCCCTTGGAGTACTTTATATATGCAACTAAATTAATTTTAAAAGTATGCAGAATGGGACATCTTAAGAAATCTGGGTCAGTTTATTCTTTTAGGCGGTTTAGCAAAACTGAAAATAGCTGTTAAATAGGAACAAGAAATTATGAAATTGTTGAAAAATACAGTACATAAAAGGGAGCAGAAGGGTGCAATTATACTGCTCAGAAGAAGAATCTAATTTAAGGGAAAATCAGGAGCAAAGGTAGTTGTTTTGCTTTGATACAAGTGCACAAGTCTCATTAGTGTTAATAAGATTTATATGCAAGTATCAAGGGGAGCATCCTTTTGTGGAGATTAACACTACCTTGTTATGGGGAGTAAAGGAGATTCTGTCACTCAAAGACACTCTCTCTCTCTCTCTCTCTCTCTCTCTCTCTCTCTCTCTCTNTCTCTCTCTCTCTCTCTCTCTCTCTCTCTCTCTCTCTCTCTCTCTCTCTCTCTCTCTCTCTCGGTTAATTAAGCAGAAGCCTCTGTTGTCAATCTTGGGAGGACTCACTTCCCTTTCCACTGCCAGTCAGGTTGACACAAAGCCAATTGTCAAATGTCAAGAGCAACAAAATGGATGATAGCAATGTTAAATGAAAAGTACTGAAGACACGTTCCAACCTTCCAGTGCCCAGGGCTGGACTGAAATAGGCTTTGACATAGTTGCTAGAATTCAAAATGATAGCTTACAGAGAGGTTTGGGCACTGGAAACTTGCTTCCTCCATCCACAAACAAACAATCAAAAAGGTTAAGTATAATTTTCTTGACTTAAGAACATGCCAAGGTATAGGAATATGAACAAGGCAGGACATAAACTTGATCCTCATCCTCTTTAATGTTTTCTACAATAGATTATGTCAGTAGAAAAATAAATAAATAAATCAATAAACAAAAAGCTGCTTTTCTTTTCTATGATGCAATGCTCAGAGCCTAAGCAATTTTGTTCACATGCTACCCATAGCATAGACTTTTTCAGAGTGTCAAAGAATCAAGCAAATGATCAGTTTTGAGTATTGTATAAATAGAAAGATCAGATAAATGTAATTTAAAAAATAAAAATATATACCTATATCACAATTAAGTTACACATGTTGAAAAATATGGATCTCAAAACAACAAAGTCTTGCAAGAATAACTATTTTTCCTACAATCAGATGTTTGTCAGGTGCAGATGATTCACAGGAAAGAGACTAGCAGAATCAGGGGAGGAGTCAAGCAGCTAATTAGTTTAGAATCCTTGTGTGGGCATAAGATGGTGAAGTCTAACTTCCCTTGAATGCCATTTCAAGTTTCAGGTGCAAACCATCAGTTTGAGAAAATTCCTGTGTTCAAGCATGAGCAATAAATGAGCTGACTGAATTCTTCTCATGTGGACCTGGTTGTTCCCTCCTGACAGGCAGGATTTCTCCATCCTCACCAGATATATGAATGGTGGAGGTGGAGGTTGTGTGAAGAATTTGTTTCTCTGGCAGAATGGCATCTTAATTCCATACAAATGCTATGTAATAAGACATGTTATTGTCAGAGGGTTTAGCAGAATAAATATTATTTTTAGAATAACAACAATAACAGAAGACAAATACCCATGGAACTAATTGTATTAGCTTGTTTCATATTTTTAAAAATACTCTATATTTAGATAAAATTGATAAAATTACCAAGAACTTCTATGAGCCATATATTAGCTTGTGGAAAAAATGACATTAGCAACACAAACAGTAGGTTTTATGGTTAACCTGAAAAGGATTGATATTTGATAAGTCCCACTAGAACTGGATTGTAGTATAGTCAGTAAACTAGGGGCAAACTATGCTGAAACAATGATTATTATAATCATAATCAGAATTCTGTTTTAAGTTTTTTATCATGGCATTTGGCAGATCTCTTAAGAAGAACTGCCTAACATTAGTTTTCTTTTGAAGTCACACAGAATGTGTAGTTTTGGTTTTGATTTAATTTCCTTTAGTGTTGTTTTTAATTGCTAACAGCCAACAATATTTACCCTACAATATGAAGTAATTCTATTGATATCTCTGTTGTTCTAATAGGTTCAATCTTCATATTTGTTTATTCAATAGTGAGACAAAACTTACACACAGACACACACACACACACACACACACACACACATTATGGACATTTCCACAGATAAGACTTTGCAGGTCCTCTGCAATGCTTTATGGCGGAGTGGCAACATGATGGGAGAAGAAAGCTGACTGCTATTGAGGGATTGCTAGGATTGTTTGCTTAGTCTTGTTCTGTGGGGGGAAAGTATAGATAGTAAGAAGGGAAGAGAGGGAAATGTTTGGAAGGTTTTCTTTTTTTCTCCTTGGCATGGATATTGCCACACAGGATCTGGCTCATAGATGGAGGGATTCTTTTTATGAGTGATTGTGGTTATTTAAGGGAGAAGAAGGAATGTCTAACTTTCTAGTACTGCAATCCTGGGGAGAGGAAGGATGATGCAAGGGAAAATGGTGTACATGAGTTGTTTCCCCTTTCTACTAGTGTTCCCAAAAGGGCATGATATCTTGGCCTCCAATGCCTTGCATGCTTCCATGTTCACTGGAGAAACTGGCTGCTGCCTATACGCAATAATCCCTCTTAAGTCTTCTCTTTCTATCCAATTTCTTAAGCCAGTTTCCAATTCATCCAAACCATGGAACTGTGGTTTTGTGTCCTATATCCTAGAATATATGCCATTCATACTGTGCTCTTAAGCTACATTTGCTTAAGCCCATGTCACACTGCACCAACGGATGGAAAGAGGATGTAAACCAGAGAAAAACACTTACCATCCGTTGGTTAACGTGATGCTTCCGTTCTGTACTCACTGCCTCCGTTTTGCTTCCTCTCTATCCATCCAGCATCCGTCTATTGACATTTCATCCGCTCAAAAGGTTTTGAGCTACTCAAAACTTTTGAGTGGAAAATGTATCCAACGCGTCCATTCTGCATCCACCAGGCATACGGGGGACATCCGCTCTGCATCCGTTGTCATCCGTTACGCATCCGCTATATCCGCTATATATCTCTATTCTCAGCCTAATGTTAATGTTATAAATCTGTTCAAGATTAGTATCTGTACATCAAATCTGTAATAGGATGACAATGTTCTCAAGTGAATCTCTCTTCTCCACCATCTTTCTTCCTCTCTAACATTTGCTGTAGAAGATGTTTCAATGAGGTAATTATACAAAATACTTGAGATTGGGCAGGCCTCCACTACACAGAATTTCTAGCAAACTATAATCAACATAATCTAAGTTAAAACATGCAACTTAGAATATTATTATTATTCCAAACTTGCAGGCCGTCTTATTGAAATTTACAATGCTTTTTTTGTCATATTTACTAAACTATTTCATGAACTATTAGAGCTTTCAGATCTACACACCAGAATTCCGTTATTAAAACATTTTAATGTATTTATGTCAACCATCCAAAAATATCCCAGCTCAAATAATCTTTTTGTACCAAACATCTACTGAAACTTTAAATATATATTTTTTGTTTAATTAATGAACAGAAGAACAGTGGCTTTAACACAAGAAAACCATGATGCAGTGCAAATAAAATGCACATGAGCAAAAATGTCTCAGGACTTGAATTAAAAATTAGCCAAGAGCACTGAAGGTTGAAAACAAATACAGAAATAGGTCATGAAAAGTTTGGCAGAGCTTGCTACACAGGTCCATGAAAATGTAATTGGCTACATAGTTGTCCTGTTGATTTCGTACCTCTCTGGAGCAGCTGACAGAAAATGTCTACTTGAGACTGCTAGTCCTAAAACTACTTACTGCAGAGTAAATTCTTCTGAAAGAAATGGGAATTACATTTGAATAGATGTGTTGATGTCTATGATGCAGTACAGAAATAAACTAATTTATCTTTGATTCTGCAAACATTCCAAAATCCAAGAATCTACTGTGTATTGCTTCATAACTTTATATAAGGCTCCCTTGCTATTGGTTCTTACTAATTCCAATAGCACCATTTTAATGACCTGCACTATGTGAACTAAGGTGTAGATTTTTTTTCAATGCAAGAAAATACTAATCAAAACTTGTTTTAAAAAAGTTCAAACAGTTCACAATTATTTTTTCTATCAATAAATCAAATCATCTATTAAAGATGGAAAAGGGGAAAAATTCTTATCTTTCCTATAGCTGATCTATTGACTGTCACCATAAAAGTCAAATTCTACAACTTTATTGATGGAAAATATGAATATGATCATTTATAAATCTAGAAAAATAGTATATAAATGTGTAAAGATAAAATCATGATAAAATCCATAGAGAAGAAAAACAGCAAGTAGATGCTTTGTGAAATTTTGATCCATAATGCCAGAAAGTTAGCAAATATCTCCATGATACAAGGATTTACCTCTCCTCTCCATTAGTTTCCCATATAATACAAAACAAACAAAGAAATAAACAAAAAACAATGTTTCATACCTTCTTGCCTATTTTTTTTTTTTGCTTTGCAAGCTAATTTTTCAGCAGTTGGGGAAAATTTCACAGTTGAACACTAAATAAGTACCATTGTACCTTCTGAAACTTTACAGTTTCATTTAAGGCTAGGTCCCACGGGCCGACGGACGCAAAACGTTATGCATAAAGGGACACAGCGGACGAGCAAAATTTCGGGGTGGCCTCCATCCGTTGTCATCCACTCCAAAAAAGTGGCGGAAATTTCACAAACAGAACGGAAAAGAACGGGAAAAGAATGGACGTGGGTAGTATGTAGTGGAGATGTTAAACGGATGTTCATAGGAAGCCTAGCGGATGACAGCGGCATGAAATGGATGCATCACGTACGCCTAAAGGAAAGAAAGGGATGCCGCGTGGATGTATATCAGATGACAAATGCATCCTTTTCTATTTCCATGCTACTAACGATGTCTAGACTTTTCCATGTACCCGTTTCTTTCCTCCCTCCTTCTCATTTTCAGCTGCACGCGATTGTGAGTTGCGGGGATACCCACAGGATGCAGAGAGGATAAAGCGGACATTTAACGGATGATTTAAACGGACATAGAACGTTTGTTGCACGTACTGTCGCGGATTTACATTGTTACACGGTGGAAAGTTCATCTGTTCACAAAGTTTTGTGCAGCTCAAAACTTCTTGCGCGGATGAAGTCACAGTTGGACGGTATCCTCGACAGATAGAGAGCGTATGAACATGTGTGCAATGCGTACACAACGGATGCCACAGTGTTTGGTGTTTTCCAACAGATGGCAAACTTTTTTTAACATTTTACATCCTCTTTGCATCCGTAAGTGCAGTGGGACAGGGCCTTTAGTATCAATTATTTATCAGATAATATTCCTGTAGGGTTGCACTTCTCAAGTTCAACTTTTAAAATATCTGGATCAACCTCCAGAATCAACAGGCAGCATGAAATGTATTTTATAAAGAACAAATACTTGAGTTAGTAGCCCAAAAAGGAAGTTATGTTTGTAAGTCTGTTACGTGACAAATGGGATTTTATGTCAAGTTGTAAGATATATGTCACATATTTGAACAATATAAGTCTGTATGCTACATTATCTAGCCTTGTTCAACAAATATTAGCTTTGTCCATTGCTGGGCATTATTTTGGTTCCCTTGAAAGTTTATCATGGTTTCCATGGTTTTAAAAATCTTTCAAAATTACACATATGTTGGATCATATTCTTGACTGCTTTTGTCCTGGAAGAGAAGGACTCTGTGGCACACTCAGAAAGATGCTCTTGCCATGGATAGAATACAGAAGTATCTGATGAAAACTTCTGTGGTTTTCCAAAATATTTTGATCTGCTGAAGATATACAGTATATCATGAACATCTCTGTTTAGCAGTTACTGTTTTTTTGTCACCTTAAAGGAGGCAATAGATATCTCTTTGCTTAGGGAATCATTTTTCTTTTCAAAATATGGAGGAAATTAATTACCTTTCATCTGTTTGTGCTCTGTGCACCCAAGGAAAAGAAATCTATCCCAAACAGCAATAGCAACAGCACTTAGACTCAGTGATGATATTCAGCCAGTATGCACCGGTTCAAGCGAACTGGTAGGAAAGATTTGGCGTGGGTTGCCAAACTGGTAGTAGCTTCTGGCTGGCTACGCCCTGACCCGGTTGCCTGGTCGCCACTTGCTCTCTTGCTCTGCCTGCCTGATGTTCAATTGCGCCAGTCGCCCGATGCTCTCTTGTGCCAATCACTCTGCCCATGCAGCACGTTGGGTCCTTGTAGCTTGCCATTTTAGTCTTCCCACGTGGTGCCTGTGCCTGCTTGCTGCTCACAGATAAGCCTGTGAGTCGCACTACCCCCCCCCCCACCATTCCTGGATCTTAGTGGGGCCTCCCACCATTCCTGGGCTCAGCTGGTTGGCTTCCCCATCAAAGTGGCCCCATCCCAGATGGTAGTGCTGGCTGGGAATTAACTGGCTCCCTCCTGTACCATCCCTGTCTGGCTTGCTTAGCTGCCAGTGCTGCGGCTCCATCCCATGCGGCACTCGCAACCTAGCAAGCTTTCCCTCCCCCACTGCCCCTGGCCTCCAGCTTGCCTGGATTGCTGGTGGCAGAGAGGAAGGTAAGCCAGGGCTGACTAATCGCCACTTGGGTCACCACTAGCCTGGATATCGCCCCCTTCCTGAATTCTCCACAGCTGCTAGGCCTTGCCTGCTAGGGGTGGGTGTGGGGGGGGGCAACCAGGGAGCATGTCACTATGCTACCTGCATCGCCCCCTTTTGCCTGTCTCTTCTCTCTCTCCTACCCACCGACCTGTATGCTTTGGGCGAGTGCAGGCAGTCGTTGTGAGTATGCTATCAGCGAGCCCTAATGTTGACAGCAGGGAAGGAAGAGCCACACTGGGTTTGCTGCGCTCAGCCAAAGGGCTGCTGTGGAGGGCATGGCAAGGCTTGAATTGGCTGTCTTTTGGGCCCAGCTTCAGCTTCCATGGGGCCTTCCATGTGGGAGGCCTGAGAGAAAATGCCTTTTCTGAGGGTTGTCTGCTCACCTATCTGCCAGCCAGGCTGGCCTGGAAGTGACATGTCCCCTTGTTGCAGGCTGATACAGGACCTGAGATGGGGCAGAAGTTGAGCAGGTGGCAGCCCAGAACATGGCCCGAAAGGCAAACCTTTCCAGAACAGATCTTACTTTCCCGCCATCAGCCGTACCCTCCAGCCCATGAAGCTCGCACCAATGACACAGTGGCGGCCTGCATTCTGCCAAAATGCTAGTCCCAGGGAGGGGTTGCTAGCGAGGGAGGGGTGGCTGCCCTGAGCAATGCAGGTAGCATAGCCTCATGCTTCTTGGTCACCCTGCCTCCCCATGCCTTCTGGCAGGCAAGCCCCAGCAGCTGCCAGAGAATCCGGGCAGGGGATGAGATGTGGGCTGGTGGGGAGGGAGCCAAGTGGCAACAGCTCTGCCCTGGCTGACTTGCCTTTCCCTCTGCCACCCTTCTAAAGGGGGAGGGGCATGCTTTACAGAGGAGTAGGATTGCTTGGCTTTAAGAACAGCGGGTTAATGGGACTAGGGTTCTTGCAGGTGTGGGTGAGCTCTAGGAGAAAGGGTGAGCGTGGCAACCTTTTCCCACCTTTCTGGGTATCCTTGATATTCCTCATTGCCCAAAGAGGCTGTAACTAAACACCCAAACAGAGATAACACTAGAAATTGACAACTACTGCTGCTTGAGCAGTGGGCCAATAAAGGGAGCTCACTGGTGGAGTCATGTGGGGGAAGTTTGTGTGGAAAGATGGTTGGGAAACTAAGGAAATGGTTAGAGGTAGTGAAGTGGTGGGAAGGGGGGTGGGGCTGAGCATGCGCGGCAGGTGAGAGGCTTTCTGTGGGAGCGTGGACTTGGCTTCACTTTTTGGCTCACTTCTCGCATCTTCCCTGCTGCTCTTGCCAGACTGTATTAACTTCCTCCTTTTTTTTGTAGTGCTTAATGGTGGGATAAGTACAGTGGTGGGATTCAAAATTTTTTGCTACTGGTTCTGTGGGTGTGGCTTGGTGGCTGTGGCCATGAGACTGGGTGGCTTTTTTTGCTTTTTTGCGCCCCCGACTCATTCTTTGGTCCTTCTGGGCCTCAGATAATTTTTGCTCCCCTAAGGCTCCTCCGAGGCTCAGGAAAACAAAAAATGGAGGGGAGGGCTGAGCCATTTTTTGTGTTCCTGGGCCTCAGCAAGGGAAATCCCAGCACAGCTGATCTATGTACAGCTGATTGTAAGGAGGGGGAAAAAAAGAGAGAAATACCTTAGGCAAATGTCAGGCGGGCGGGGTGAGCGAGCATCAGACGGAAGGGCGACCAGGTCGGGGCATGACCAGCCAGAACTTACTACCAGTTCAGTGACCCATGCCAAATTCTTGCAACTGGTTTGCCCGATCCAGTGCGAACTGGCTGAATACCACCACTGGAAAAGTACAAGTTGAACAAATGAAGCTCCCCCACCCCCCCAACAATTGCCAAAATGTTCATTTGGTGAGGGAGGGGCAGCTGGCAGAGGGGTGATGAAGGCAGAATAACCTCATGCTTCCTGGTGACACCCCCCCCCTGCACCTCTCAGCAGGCGAGCCCCAGAAGCTGCCGGAGAATCTGGACAAGGGATGAGATGTGAGCTGGCAGGGAGCTGAGTGGTGATGGCTCTAACCTGGCTGACTTGCCTTTCCCTCTGCCACCAGATGTGGGAGGAAGGTAAAGTTTCAGGAAGTTGGGAAAGCCAAACCACTACCTAGCCCAGAGCTGCTGATGCGGGGGGGGGGGGCAAGGCTGCAGCACACGCCTCGCTTGAAGTTCCCAGCCCTTTTCTTTCCCCAAAAGTGGGAGGGGAGGAAGTCCTGCCCCCAGCCCTTTTGTTGGACCTGGAAGCCTTGCCTGCCGGCTTTTCTGGGCAATGCAGGACTGGAAACTGGCCAGGAAAAAACCCTCGTGAGGAGCGACACTGCGGGGCGTTTGAAAGTGTGTGTGTGTGTGTGTTTGTTTCAGGTTGGTCTCTTCTCCTAGCTTTAGGAGGAGAGAGGGAAGGAGAATGAGAAGGGATAGAAAGAGAGAGAGAGAGGGAAAGAGAGAGAGAGGAAGACAGATTGAGAAAGAGAGAGGAAGAAAGAGAGAGGGAAAGACATAGAAAGAGAGAGGGAAAGAGAGAGAGAAGGAAGAGACAACAAAGAAAAGAAAGAAAAGGGAAAGAAAGAAAAAGGGAGAAAGAGGAAGGGATAGACAAAGAAAGACAGAATGGAAGGAAGGGAGAGAAAGAGAGCGGGAGAGAGGGAGGAGAAAGTGAATGAGATATATGGATGAATGGATGGATACAGTGGTGGGATTTAAATTTTTTTACTACTGGTACTGTGGGCGTGGCTTGGTGGGCGTGGCAGGGGAAGGATACTGTAAAATCTCCAGTCAGAAATTCTCTGAACTATTCAAAATTTCTGCTACCGATTCTCCAGAACTGGTTGGAACCTGCTGAACACCATCTCTGGATGGATAGATAGATACATGGAAGAAGGGAGGGAGGGAGGGAGGGAGGGAGGGAGAGAGAGAAAAAGGAGAGGAAAGNGAAGAAGGGAGGGAGGGAGGGAGGGAGGGAGGGAGGGAGAGAGAGAAAAAGGAGAGGAAAGAAGGACACAACCCCTGACTTCAGTAAACTCTTTGAAAAAGCACAGCAATCTCGGGCTGGAAGGAATCTCGGAGGTCATCTTCTAGTCCAAGGGTCTTCAAACTTGGTCTTCAAATGCAAGTTTAAGATATGTGGACTTTAACTCCCAGAATTCTTGAGCTAACATGACTGGAGGAGGAATTCTGAGAGTTGAAGTCCATATGTCTTAAAGCTGTCAAGTTTGAAGACCCCTGTTCTAATCCAACCACCTGCTCCAGAGGAGACCTTATATCATCTGGAATCTGCATTATTTTGGTGCCTCTAAAGAGGGAAATTGGCAGAGGAGTTTACTAGGACAAGGCTTCCATGCAGGTCACTTATGACCACAATTGAGCCCAAAATTTTGGTTGCTAAGCAAGAGCGTTGTTAAGTGAGTTTCACCACTTTTACTTAATCCATGACATCTCCTGGGTCATGTGCAGGCTAGGGAAGTAAATCTGAAGGCATGGGCAATATTCTAATGTACAGAAATTATAGTTAAATGCAGGGGTGGGATTCTACCAGTTCTGACCAGTTCTATAGAAACCTTTGTTAACTAATCAGTTTGGAGAACTGGTAGTTAGAAGAAATCTCCTTTTGTTTTTTTTCCACCCTTATTACCTTCTTGGCAGACAGCCTAGACTTACTGTCTCTGAAGGAGATTTTTTTTTTCTTAAAGGGGAAGGGTTGTTTTAAGCTTTTAACACTGCTGTTGGAAGGAAATACTTCCCTGGAAATACTTCTTCTTGGCTAGCTAGAAAGATTGATATTCAAACGTGACTGATATTCAAACGTATTTACGTACCCTTTCTGAGTTTTGGTCTAAAACTGGTTTTTGGTGAAGTTTAATTCTGTCCTTGGTGACGTTTAATC
>BHFT01030692.1:0-48826 GCA_004320025.1 Laticauda laticaudata
CTTTGGCCACCTAATGAGAAGGAAGGACTCACTGGAGAAGAGCCTAATGCTGGGAACGACTGAGGGCAAAAAAAGAAGGGGATGGCAGAGAATGAGATGACTGGATGGAGTCACTGAAGCAGTAGGTGTGAGCTTAAATGGACTCCAGAGAATGATAGAGGACAGGAAGGCCTGGAGGAACGTTGTCCATGGGTCGGACACGGCTTTGCAACTAAGAACAACAAGGCTTATAATTAGGCTTAGATATAATCCTAGGCTAGCCCAATCCTCTTCTTCTTGGCTGTAGTAGCCCCCAAAGCAGAGGTGGTATTCAGCAGGTTCTGACCAATTCTGGAGAACCTGTAGTGGAAATTTTGAGTAGTTTGGAGAACTGGCAAATGCCACCTCTGACTGGCCCTGCCCTCATCTATTCTCTGCCTCCCATTGAGTCCCAGCTGATAGGCTGGGTCTTCTTTTGTTGCCCTGCACAGGAGAACGGAGCTGAAAAGCAGGTTAGTGGGGTGGGGAGGGAATGGGATTTTGTAGTATCCTTCCACTGGCATGCCCACAAAGCCACGCCATAAAACCACACCACGCCCACAAAGCCATGCCCACAGAACCGGTAGTAAAAAAATTTGAATCCCACCACTGCCCCAAAGTTAAAAAAATAAGCCCTATCTCTGGCTTAGCTTACACCAGCAATGATTTGGATTCTCTCCTCAGTAAACTGACTTCTGCAGCGGCAGTTTCACTTTTCCAACAGAGATCCTCAGCCATTACTAAATGGCAAATAGAGGATTTTCTTTTAAATCCTCCATTTCCACAACTGGCATAATCATGTTAACCCAATTCTCAGTCCTCTTGCGTAAGTAATAGTGACAGTAGCGACCACAATTGAGCCTAAAGTTTCTGTCGCCAAGTGAGATGGTTGTTACGTGAGCTTTGCCCCATTTTATGATCTTTTCTTGCCATAGGTTTCAAGTGAATCACAGCAGTTGTTAAGTTAGTAACACGGTTATTGTGAATCTGGCTTTCCATTGGCTTTGCTTGTCAGAAAATCACAAAGGGTACTTGATCGCAGGACACTGCAGTTGTCATAAATATGAGACAGTTGCCAAGCATCTGAATTTGGATCATCTGAACAAGGGGTTGCTGCAACGATCGTAAGGGTGAAAAACAATCATATAAGTCACTTTTCCCAATGCTATTATAGCCTAGCACTTAGACTTATATAACACTTCACATCCCTCTCTAAGCGGTTTACAGAGTCAGCCTATTGCCCCCAACAATCAGGGTCCTCATTTTACCCACCTCAGAAGGATGGAAGGCGAAGTTAACCTTGAGCCTGGTGAGATTTGAACTGCCGAATTGCAGACAGCTGGCAGTCAGCAAAAGTAGCCTAAAGTACTGTATTCTAACCGCTGCACCACCATGGCTCTTGTAACTTTGTAACTGTACTTTCGAATGGTCACTAAATAAATTGTTGTAAGTCGAGGACATCCTGTACTTCAGCAGGCTTCTATATGATAAGCCTAGGATAAGAGAGCCTGAAACTCTGAAAAATTTAAATTGTATTTAGCTTCAATCCTTACAGATAACTGCAGACTGAGTTGTGTTTTAGGAGCACCCTGCCTGCTCTAAGCCGAGCAAGGAGAAGTCCCTTTGCTTTGGGGTTCCACACAGCCCTAAGTTTGCTAAGTACAAACTTAACTGTGTTGTCCCACCAGCTGTGAATCTCAGTTCCATACAAATTAACTGCTCAGAATTTCATCTTTCAAGATATGGTTTTCAATCTCTGAGGTACAGAGGATTGCAGATTTTGAAAAGGTAATCTTGGACAAATCGAAAGCCTCGCTATATTTTCTGCTTTGCTTATTTCATCTGTCAATAGCCACTGAATCTCCACCAGTATGGATCATGGGATCCTGCCTTCCTTTTTTTAATCTGTTCAATTCCTTACCTTAAGATGTTCTCCTGACGAGGCCATCATATCCTGCAGTTTGATTTTCAGTTTCGTAAATTCCTCCTTTTCCCATTTCATGAGTGCATCTACTTTGTCAGATATCTACATGCCAGAAAGGAAATATTTATTTGCTTGCTTGCTTGTTTGTCAAGTTTATATACCTACCCATCTCACAAATGGTGTTATGCAATAAAATCAATAATTAAAACAGTCTTAAATAACCACTAAAAACAATTAGATGTAAATATAAATAAGATTGTCAGAGAATGCATCAGAATCTGGCACATCAAACAATCAATTAAAAAAAATGTGTTGTCATTGAGCATAACTCTCCAAGACAAGAATGGTTGATAGTAAATTAAATTGTATGTGCCAGGATACATAAATAGACGAACAGAAAAAAACATCTTCCTAAAATAAAATCAGACGAAATGTGCAACTCATTGTGATTATTATTCCAATTTTGTCTTTATTATTTTTCTTATCTATCTATCATCTCTCTATCATCTATTATATCTCTCTCCCTCTCCCTATCTATCTATCTATCTATCTATCTATCTATCTATCTATCTATCTATCTATTTATCTATCTATAAAATGTACTATCATGAAGAAAGCCTGGAAAGGCATAAAATATAAAATGTCTTATGAAAAGTTTAGACAAGATTATTATCATATAACAGAGAGTTTATTCAGTTAAATAATAGTTTCAAGACTGATAAAAGAAAGTACATTTTCATTCAGTCATTCACATTGCCACATGATCTCAAAATAATGCTCACAAATTCAGAACAAGTTATACAAATTAATTCTAGAAATCCATGGAAATTAACTCTTGCCACAATAATAGCTCAGGTAATTAAACAGAACATCTGTATTAAACATAACAAATATTGGAAAAAGGAAATCATTAGTCAGTTCTTCAGAATAAGTTTGTTCATGATTAGATGTGCCATGCGAAGAACACAATATTTTTGCACATACATTCTTTAAAGAACAGCAAAATAATTTCCTTGTACGAATACTGAGTGCTTGAGTGCTTATTTTCCTCCTAGGTGATATTGATACAATTCATTTTTCTGAACTATGAGTAGTTTAATCATGGCTTGCCCAATCAACGAGTTGGGTTCATACAATGCATTAGGTCGCAACTCCAGTTTACAATTTAAAATAGCTGAATGAATTCTGAACTAAGGTGGAATCAAGCAAGCAATATTATAAGATGTTACTGTGATTGGTGATACTGATCAGTATTACTGATACTGATCACCTCATAAAAGAAGATCAGAGTTTGAAAAAGTGGTATTTGTAATGTATTAAGAGGAATAAACCACGAGTGAATCTTTTGGTACTCACTAGCATGTAATGTATAGCTGTGAAAGTAGAACCATAAAGAAGGCTGAGCACTAGAGAAGTGTTGCTTTCAAATTGAGGTGTTGGAGAAAAATCTTGAGAGTCTCTTGGACACAAGGGAGATCAAATCAGTCAATCCTGAAGGAAATCAACTCTTGACTGTTATTTGGAAGGACAGATACTGAAGCTGAATCTCAAATACTTTGGCCACCAATTGAAATACAGGACTCATTGGAAGAGATCAGTAGTGGGATTAATTTTTTTTTACTACTTGGTTCTGTGGGCGTGACTTGTGGGTGTGGCTTGGCTTGGTGGGTGTGGTGTGGCATGGCTTGGTGGGCGTGGGTTGGTAGGCATGGTTTGCTGGGTGTGGCAGGGGAAGGATATTGCAAAATCCCCATTCCCTCCCCATCTCACTAACCTGCTTTCCAGCTCCGTTCTCCTGTGCAGGGCAACAAAAGAAGACCCAGCCAATCAGCTGGAACTCAGGAGGCAGAGAATAGATGGGGGCGGGGCCAGTCAGAGGTGGTATTTGCAGGTTCTCCAAACTACTCAAAATTTCCGCTACCAGTTCTCCAGAACTGGTCAGAACCTGCTGAATCCCACCTCTGGAAGAAATGTTGGGAAAGACTGAAGGCAAAAGGAGAAGGGGACAGCAGAAGATGAGATGGTTAGATAGTGTCATCAATGCAATGAACATGAATTTGGCCAAACTCCAGGAGACAGTGGAGGACAGGGTGACCTGGAGGGTTGTGGTCCATGGGCTCACAAAGAGTTGGAAACGGCTTAGTGACTGAACAACTACAACAACAAATCAAGGAAGGAGGTGGATTTGACAGGAATGCTGGTCTCACCTTTTCTGTTTCTGCCCGGTGCTCTCGGATGGCTTTGCTCTGCTTGTTGGTCATGAGGCCCTGGCAGATTTTATCCAACATGGCACCCAATTGCTGCCGCATACGCATTATTCCCTTGAGCTGCTCGTTGATTTCAACAAGAGCCTGGCGCATGCGACTGACTACCAGGCGTGTCTCCCTGAAGTACTGAGCCACATATTCATTGTTCTTTGTGTTGCTATAGTCCCTGGAGGAAGGCAAGGCTAACTTGCAAACCCAAGGTGGAGGCTTCATTTTGCTTTTCCATAGAGTCACGCCTGGCCCCTCCGGGGGTTTTCTCTTCACCTCTCCAGAATCCGAGACATCTATCTTGAATTTCCAGGAGTCAATCTTCAGCTTGCGTTCGTATGGTGTTTCCTCAGCTTGACCAGGGACTTTGGCAGGACGCCATAGATCCAGGGCATCCTTGCCGCATCGCTTTGTCAATGTAGTGGCTTCTTGTACTGTTGTACGTGTGTCCTTGTGCCACTTCTCAGCACCAACCTGGCCTATCAGCAGGTGAGCAGGAGGTCCCATGACTGCAGTTGAAGTCCTGGGCCTGTCAGGGAAGAGGAGTCAATGTTATATTTTAGCAGGGAAGGATTCCACACCAAGGGCATGAAGTGGGGAGGTGTGGCATTCACGTTGTGAGGTCATGGAAGGGAATTGCAATCAGTGGCATAATGATCTGAACTGGGAAAGAAGGAAACCAAACTTTGGCATGCTGACCCTTTCACCTGATAAAATATAGTGTGTCTCATGAACAGAGGTGGCATTCAGCAGGTTCTGACCAGTTCTGGAGAACTGGTAGAGGAAATTTTGAGTAGTTCAGAAAACAGGCAAATACCATCTCTGACTGGCCCCGTCCCCATCTCTTCTCTGCCTCCCAAGTCCCAGCTGATTGGTTGGGTCTTCTTTTGTTGCCCTGCACAGGAGAACAGAGCTGGAAAGCAGGTTAGTGGGGTGGGGATGGAATGGGGATTTTGCGGTAACCTTTCCCCTGGAGTGGGGAGGGAATGGGGATTTTGCAGTAGCCTTCCTCTGCCACACCCACAAGCCACCCCCACAGAACTGGTAGTAAAAAAAATTGAATCCCACCACTGAACATGAAGCCATGCCCTCAACACAAAACTCCCAATAGAAGACAATATGTGTAGCGCAGGATTGAACTGGGATCCCTTGGTGCTCTCTTTGCTCAGTGCACTGATGATATTACCTAGTTAGGTCATGAAATGGCTGCAAGCAGACAACCAAACTCACCAAGAACTCTTGTTCAGTCCCCTTTCCTGACATTATTTGGAATTGAAAGTTTGATAATTCTAAAAATTGGAATATGCCACGGTCCATCTCTATTTTAATACTTGCAGGTGTTTCCCTGATTTGTGATTGTGACTTTGACAATGTGAGAATATTGACATTTCAGAGAAATCACTTTTTCGGTGTCAAAATCTAAGGTAAGTAAACTTATTTGGAGAGCTCAGAAACTGAGTGGATGGGAATAGAACAATCAACTTTTCAGATATTAAAGTTCAATTTTTAATATGATACACTCAGCAAAGGAATGATTCAAATTCTAATCTCCATAGGGTAGCCAATAGCCTAGGTTGTCCAAATTCTTCCTGTAATTTGCTCTATTTCATATGCTGTACTCTCTTGAATACTCATTGCTATTAGCCCCTGAGTGTCCTTAAACATTTCATCACTTGTTTGTTTCTCCATTCCCTCCTTCGTTTCCAGAACTGCTATAATCTCTTACATTTTGAAGATTTACAGCTTCCTCAGCTGCTGTTGCTTCTTTTTTAAACGATTGCAGTTATAACTTGCTTATTGCTTAAAGCTACAGCTGTGCTACATTTACATTTTTTTTTTCATAACGAGTTTGGATGGATGGAAATATACGTACATCCAGCAATAAGCCTGCTACAGACATGCATACTCTTGACAGGATGACCTGAATGTAATTCATTTTTCTGCTTGATCAATGAGCTGGCAAATAATAAGGAGAGCAATTAAGAATTGGCCAGAGGGATACTCAAATAAACTTCAAGCAATGTAGAGAAAAAAAGATGTTTCTCAGCAATTTGTGAGGTGGGTGTAATCTTTGTCCTCTTGCTCAAAAAGAAGCCCAACCTGTTGGAACTGAAAGCTTGTGTCCTTAATGGAGAAAGTAAAAGGCTTACGGACTTCGTTTCTATGCTGCAATATGTTGGTATTGCAGAAGATGAGAATGTCTTCAGTAGAACAGGTGGTGCCCCTTAGGAGAGGCAAAAGAGTAAGTCCCATGGAAAGGGAAACAGGTGAAGCACACGATCCTGAAGAGTCAGAAAATCAGGAGATTCAGCTCAGCAACTGACACCAAGCTCTTGCTCTAGAATGGGTGTCAAACTCAAGGCCCGCAGACTGGATCTGGTCTGTAGGGTCCTGAGATCTGACCTGCGGGGCTGCCCTGGAAACAGCGGAGGACCTACCCACAGTGCCTCTGCCAGAAAAAAAGGGAGCTGTTGCAGCTGAAAATGGAGCTCAGGAGCCCATTTTCACTGGCAGAGTACTTGGGCCATCACAGGTACCCCCAACGTGAGTGATGTCAAGCTAGCCACACCAACCCTGGCCCCACCTATCCTGGCCCATCAAGGTCAAACACAATCCTGATGCAACCCTCAATGAAATTGAGTTTGATACCCCTATTGTAGATCATTCTTTACCCCTTGAGCAAATTTGACCAATCCCATTCTGGATCTATGACAAATCGCCATGGCCAACTTGCCGCAGGACAGCTCACTGCGGGACAAGAGGTACACTAATATTGAAGAAGTGGTAGAATAGAATAGAATCATTTAAAAAAAGGATGGAAAAGGAGGGGCAAAATGAAATATGAATGACAAATAATTAAATTGTACTGTTGAATGGTCTCCTGGTGAGTTGTCCCATGGCGAGTTGGCCTTGGTGAGTTGATCATAGCAAGTTGGCAGTGATGAGTTGACTGCAGCGAGTTGGCCCATTCCGCCCAGTCTCCCATAAAAAATTAGAAGATACCTGGGCCTTCATGGGGTGATTTGGAAATTAAGAGAATAACAATAACAGAATTAACAGCATTGGAAGGGACCTTGGAGGTCTTCTAGTCCAACCCCCTGCTCAAACAGGAGACCTTGTACCATTTCAAACAAGTAGTCATCCAATCTCTTCTTAGAAACCTCCAGTGTTGGAGCACTAACACTGATTAGATTAGCAGAAAGCTACAACACCAAAGCTTGTCGGGGGTACTGTTAACAATCTAGATCTTGCATTATCCCAAATGTTGGAAACAACAGGGAGAATTTCAGATCACAAGAGGACAAATACAGTGTCGTAGGCTTAAATTTAGGATTAGAACCCAAACCCAGATGTTTACTAATTATTCAAAAGGAATCATCTAAACAAGAGAACTTGTGTTGTATACAAAGGAAACATACATATTAGTATTAGCATTTAGATTTATATACTGCTTTATAGTGTTTTACATCCCTCTCTAAGCGGTTCGCAGAGTCAGCCTATTGTCCCCAACAATCTGGGTCCTCATTTTAACGACCTCGGAAGGATGGAAGGCTGAGTCAACCTTGAGCCTGGTGGGATCTGAACTGCCAAACTGTAGGCATCTGGCTGCAGAAGTGGCTTGCGGTACTCTAACCACTGCGCCACAGAGGCTCATATGCACTGAAATTCACAAAGCTGAGCATGGAATTCTGTTGAAAGTGTTTGGATAAGAATAAAACAAAGGAAAGGGGAATGAATGTGTCACACAGGTTTATTTTAAACTGTCCGGACAAGCAAAAGATATGGAAGAAGCCTTGAGTGTTCATGGAAGAGGTCAGAACCTGGAAACAATGCTTCTCTTATGCTCCACACTTCGACCTTTTAGAATATGCTCCCCACCCCCACAGCAAAAATCTGGGTAGATCCCATTTTGGTCCCCTTTCAAAAAATGATGGAAACAGCCTTTTTAGACAAGCCTTTGGATGTGATTATCCAAACAAAGGATACTCTATGTTTCTTATATGATTAAATTTTACTGATTTTTTTTTTACAGTGTCCATATTTTTCATGAGTTGATTTATAAACTGGCTGGCTATATATTATTGTGGCAGTATGTCAATATTCAAAGTGAATACAGAATATTCCATAATATATGGCATTTAGTTTAGGCTACCTAGGTACAAAAGAGTAATTAGTATTGCTGCAGGATCTAGTCTTCTCCTGGGAAAGCCACAATAAGACAGGGTTAATTGACAAAGTTCCCTCAAACTTTCTTTCCCACCAACATACACTGTACAAATCCCTGGAAAACTCAGGTGCATTACCCTATAGCCCCACCACCTCTGGCTGCATTCACATAACTCACTAAACTGAGTTAACAAAAGACAATGACTACACTGATAAAATTGGCCATTCTCTAAAGCGCTCAACCCCGTGATGATTATGTGCCGGTTTATGCAACACAAAGACTGGGACTCCCACAACCCACTGCATGGCCAAAGTGAGTCATGGAAGCGTCCGATGAAATGGTCCTCCTGCGCCATATTTACCTGTGTGCAAAAAAAGCTGAGATCTCTGAGGTCACGTTAAGGAGACCGGCCTCTGCTCCAGCCTTCGGGAGGGTTTGTGAGGCACGTGTTCAGCCTCACAATCAGATTGTGAATTCTTCCTCCCAACAGGCTGTCTCTGGCTCGGGCCGAGCTGTCCCTTTTGCATCGGAGATGCCAGTTGCTGTGGCAACGCGTGCTCGCCTCACAATGCCTGCTGCCTTCCCCAGTTCTGGCCCCAGTTCTAGCTCTAGCAGCAACATAGCTAAGAAACCTGTTTTGGGAACCACAGCTGGCCTACTCAGGTTTGCGCTGTGTGGAGCTCCCTTTGATTTTAGTTTTCTATCCTTTAAAGTATATGGGAAAGGGAAGCACAAAGAACCCAAACAAAGAGAAAGACCACTTTTACGAGCTCCCCAAGGATCTCTTGGCTTTCTCTCAAAACAAACTGCACTCTTCTCACAAGAAGTCCAGGTCACAGGTTAAGACACCCAAGACGGCCACCCATAAATGGGTAGATCCACAAAAAGCCCAAGAAGAAGCAATGAAGTGGGTGGGTAGGTGGGGGAGAATTGAAATAGTTCCTTAGTTATTGGGAGCTTGTTTGCTGTCTTCCTTGCCCATGCTTGCTTCTTTCCCAGGCTCTCCTGAGAGCTCATGGAAGTTGGATAGGATGGTCCCCCACACATGGTCTGTTAAGTCTGGGATATCACACAGGCTCAATCCTTGGGTCTTCACTGGAGAAAGGATCTTGATGGTGATGTCCCCTTGGGGGAGAGAAAACAAAGAAACCTATTATGGCATGGCTCATGAATATCCAAATGCATTTGATCTCAATCATGTCTCACCCAGATGACCAGAGTTAAATGTCCAGGATCCCAGTTGGTTTCTGAGAGACCTGACCATTCCTAACTTGCACAGAGGGAGAGCACAAGCTGACTTGCGTATTGAACAACACAAAACAGGAACTACGTTATCTCATCTCTTAACTTTGTAGCTAATGTGTCTAAACTTAGTACAGGTAGTCCTTGACTTACAACCACAATGCAGCCTGCCCATTATCATTATAAGTCATGACAGTCATGAAGTGAGTCATCATGTGACTGGACCTGATTTTACAACCTTTTTTACAAACCCATAAAGCAAATACTATGGTTGTTAAACGAACACCTCAATCATTAAGGAAACACGACAGTTGTTAAGTGAACAAATTGTTTGCTATGCAGTGTTTTTACCTAAAACTGGAAGTAAACACTGATTTTCAGCCTGGCTATCAGAACTTGGAACTGGGACATAAATACCTTTTGGGAGAGGTCCATTGTAATTTTGAACCATCGTTAAACAACCAGTCATAACTCAAGGACTACCTGTCCTTGGAGATATAGCTTGCATAAATTATAGACCTCCTATGCCAATCCGAACTTCTAATGTTAGATTCAGAGAGACCCTGGCTTTCAAGCAAAAAGTGGACAACCAATAATACTGCATGTGCCCCAGTTTGTTTGAATGCCCTTTAAAGCAGGGGTCCCCAAGCACCGGTCCCCGGACCGGTACCGGTCCGTGGATCATTTTGTACCGGTCCACAAAGCTTGGGCACCACCATCTTGTTTCGACGGTGCTTCCGGGTTTTCGGTTGGAAAGCGGTGTTTGGGTGCTGAAGGAATCCTCGCGCCTTAGTTTCGTCGAGGGGGGGTGGCTTCGAACGAAGAGCCATCCCGATGGCGGTGGAGTCTCGCGTTACTCAGGTACCGGTCCGTGGAAGAATGAATAATCGTGAAACCGGTCCCTGGTACAAAAAAGGCTGGGGACCACTGCTTTAAAGCACCATGATTATACTGCTAAAATGTGGCAGCAGTTTAATTGCTTTATCTTTATATATACATAATGCTTTTTAAAAGAAATCCTGCAAGAAAGGTCCCAAAGGTGCTTTTTAAAAGGGAACTGGGCTTGTTTTTCTTTGAAAATGTTTTGCTTTTCATCCAGGAAGCTTCTTCAGTTCAATAAAGGGAGAAAGAAAATTCCACTCTAACTGCAAAGCTGAATATTTTGGCCCTGTCCAAAATATCACATGGTTAAATCAAGTGGAGTCCCCAATCCAAAACTGTTAGCTGCCTCTTGGAGCCTACAGTGCTGTGTGATGCTGACCCCATTTTTATCCCAGTCACTTGCATTTTTAGGCCTCCCCTTGAGAGTTGACATGTTTCTATCTCTTGGGGAGTAAAACCCAGACAAGCATTGACTTAGCTATTCCCAGTGCAACAGAATACCAGATATGAATTTGTTAGTCTTCATGTTGAAAAATGGTTTGTAGGAGGACATCACCACAGGAATGATTGGCACCTGCATGGAAATAAAAACGATCACTGTTCAGAAGAGGCCACATTGTGACCATTGCATTGCAAAAGTGGAATCATGAAGCTAACCTGTCCGCCAGAGTGTCAGCACAGCAACACATAAGATGGTGGCTGTGTTGGACATAAAATCAAGAGGAACTTTAATCTTGCCATCACAGTCACCATTTTGATTTGTTTGACCACAACCTGTGGTCCACCTGGTGGTTGCTTTTAGGTGGGATTTGTTTTTGTTTTGTTTGTTTTTGTTTACATCTGTCTAAAGGAAAACTGAAGAGAAATGACCTATGTGGCCATATCCATGTAAGCAATATGCTATTGCTGCATTCTCTGATCAGTGTAAAATCAGGTTTGAGGAGTGGGGAAGGCCTTGCTGAGGGAAGACCATCCCAAAGCTGCTTCTGGTTCTCTTTGTAAGGGGTGTGTGTGTAAAAATGGTGCTGGTGGGAAAGTTTGTTGGCCCCAAAAGATTCCTCTGTCTTTGCTTCCTTGTAAATGAGAAGTTAACTTCAACATCAGTGGTAGAGTTTAAGATGCCACAAATTTTCCACACTGGAGTTTTGATTAGGGGGAGGCAATTAATAAGGGGAAAGAAAACCCAAACATCTAATAAACAACCTGAAATAAACATTACATGAGCTGTTTCTCAGCCTTGGCAACTTGAAGATATGTGCTTGCTGACTGAGGAATTCTGGGAATTGAAATCTACACATTTTCAAATGGCCAAGGTTGAGAAACATTGAAAAAAAATCAGGCAACCCTATTTGGGTTGTATTTACTTAAGCAGAGGTAGATAAGCATTAAAAAATCTTGCAAAGAAGAGTAATTTCCAACTAGCCATGTCCTTTTTCTAGCTACTTTTTTAAAAAGCTTTTTAAAAAGTTAAAGTTTCTTTTCTTCAGGAACACTTCCAACTTATAAAAATTAAGGAGGAACCCCCCCCCCACAAGCTTCTATTGTATTATTGATAATTGCCATATTAAAAAATAATTTTATTTACTACCCTTTCCCATGATTGTTTATGAGATTTTAACATTGTACTACTGAATAATGAAAGACTGGCAAATAGGGGCTGGTTTGATTTCACAGCCCCTGAAATAGTCTCGGGACACCCCAGAGGTCCTAAAAACTTTGGGGTCCCCAGAGATTCTAGGACCCCTAGAAACATTGGTCTGTTCCACTATCCTTCATCTCTGCTTGATGGTTTGAGGTGGTTCCTCAGTTTTATTATTCTGTCTTCAGTTGGGTTTGGGGTATGTTTTCACTTTCCCTGGATAAAGTTAACCCCACATTTTTAATAGCTATTTATTAAACTGAAAGAAAATAACTCAGTCTAACTTTGGGGCAGCATTTTGGGAAAGGAAGATAAAGCAGCTCCCTCCAATCTTGAATTCATAGTATTTAGTAAGGAAATATTCTTTTAATATGTGATGGAAAGGATTTTGTTATTTACTTTGCTGCTTTGGGTGGTAGCTCAGTTGCCAATAATAATTATTATGATGCTCCAATAATGATGATGATTATACACTGCTTAGGTTGCCACCTTGATGGTTCTGGTTTCTACAACTGAATGGCTCACAGAAATAGCACTGCTCTCCTGTTTTCATTTCTGTCTGAGTTAAATGAAGAAACACAGTAAGAAGTGTGGAAATGTCACATTAGTACCTGTGCCTTCACTGCAAGATGGATGGCCTCTCTTTGCAAGGGCTCCAAGGTGGATTCACCAGTTCTGTGGCCTTCAGAAAATACCCATATTCTCAGCTAATTAGACAGGAAAGAACAAGTTTAATAATGAACACATTAGGCCTTTCTTTTTCAGCCAATTAATACAGTATTGACAAGGGAATATCTTTGATTCCTGTAATACACTATTTCTTTCAACTCCATCAGTTCTAATAGCATTTTTCTAAAAGCTAAGCTCTACATTCCTGTCATGTGGTTATATAAAATAGGCCCAGGAAATCAATACACATAAGTGCTCAATTTACTGCCGCAATCGGAACCAGAATTTCTATTCTTAAGCATGGTGGTTGAGTGAGTTGCCTTGGATTTTATGTCCTTTTTGGCACAGTTGTTAAGTGAATCATTGCAGTTTTTATCTGAATCATGCTTGTCAGAAATCATCCGGGAAGATTGCAAATAATGATCACATGAGGATGCTGCAACCATTGTAAATAAATGCCAGTTACCACTTTGCTTGTGTGGAGTGACCATTCAAAGTGACAATGGCACTGAAAAAAGTGACTTATGACCATTTTTCACACTTACAACTGTTGCAGCATCTCCACAGTCATGAAAGGCCAGGCAAGGAGATGCATGCCTCGATGTGAGTGATGTTGAGTTGGCCATATCCAGCCAGTCACATGACCACCAAGCCATGTCCACCACAAAGCCATGCCCACAGAACCGGTTGTTCAAAAATTTGAATCCCACCCCTGCTTGGTGCCTTAACCACTATGCCAAACTGACACTTTCTTAAATAGAGCCCTTCCAAGATTGAAGAGATCATTGGTGAAAGTACCTTTTAATGCCAAGATCATGTTCTTAACTGACCCCACTACCATCACAACAGTGGTGGCATGCTACCAGTTCGGCCTGGTTCAGCCAAGCCTGTAGCAGTGATGAGCAACGCAGACCAAACCGATTCTCTCCACCGGTCTGCTGTTGGGCCTACCTGCCCGCCTGGGCTCCCATTTATCCTCCCATTTATCCTCTGGTGCTCCCGCCTGGGCACCTTTATCCTCTGCTTTTGAAACATAGCTGCACACAAAAGAGTGCCACATGGCGGCTGTTGAAGCAACCGGAAGAGTGCAGGCTTGCAGGAGGTGTGTTGTAATGCCTCTGCCTCTGCGTGTGTGTGCACACATGCAAAGCGCACCCACCAAGCCATTCCCACCAAACCAGTAGTAAAAGTTTTTGAATCCCACTACTGCATCACACATAAACTTTGCATATTTGAGATGATATAAGGATCTACAAATTTACTTTATGATTAATCCAGGGGTGGGATTCAAATTTTTTAACAATCTGTTCTGTAGGTATTGCTTAGGTAGTGGGTGTGGCTTGGTGGTCATATGACTGGGTGGGCATGGCTTGGTGGTGATGTGACTAGCTGGGTGTGGTCAACTCAACATCACTCACATCGAGGCACGCTTCTCCTCGCCTGGCCTTTCATAACAGTGGGGTGCTGCAACAGTCGTAAGTGTGAAAAATGGTCATAAGTCATTTTTTTTAGTGCCATTGTCACTTTGAATGGTCGCTCCACACAAGCAAAGTGCCAGCAAAGGAGGGAAAAAAAACTCCAGAGAAATTCCTGAGACAGGAAATCTAGTCCTGCCAAGAATGTAATAAGGGTTAATGGAGAGGCAGTTTCTATAAGCAACACCAGAATGTTTCCTTCCTGCCTTCCTTACAGGATTAGGCCAGTAATTTCTTCTGACAACTGGTTCTCCAAACTGCTTATAATGTTAACAACCGGTTCTAGCAAATAGGTGCGAACCTGTAGAATTCCACCCCTGGATTAATCCATGGAGACAGGGCTAAGCCAGAACCAAGGGACAAGCCAGCAATTAGTGCAGAGAAACACACAGGTATTGGAAATAAGCAATAGGATTAACATTCCTGCTTCTTGGTGTTATTCTTTTTAACTTGTCCCATTCTTATCCTCCATCAATAGATATTCTATTATGCGCTTATAGAAGAGTGGGTATTTCCAATTAGCTATAGTTAGGATTTTCGTTTTACTGCATTGCTATGCAACAGTGCCTTATTCTATAAATAAACTTTCCATAAAATTGGATATTTATTAGCCACAAGAGTCCAGTTTCATCCAGTGATTGCTACTTACATGGCACAGCCAGTGTCCAAATAGCACGTAACACAGTTTTTCTCTGTGCTCATTCATACTCTTAGCCAATATCACACAATATGTAATGCACTGGCTAATATCCATTGGGCATCTTTTTGGGGAAGGGTATCTTTGGGCTGTTAGAAGAACCAATACTTCTCCCAGGTATCAGGACTCCTGCCTTGGAGAGAAGGTCTCCAAGATCCCTTCCAACTCTCTCATTCCATGAATACAGAAAACAGTGTAGTGGTTTTATTGATGCCCTCTCCTACTTACATTGTCCTGGAGCATGGTGTCTTCAGTTGCTGAAATTATCTCAACAGCTTCCGCTTCCTTTTCATGGTCAATGAAAATGAAACCACACAGCCACAGGACAACACCAACAGTAAGCATATACAGGACTTCTTTCTTGATGAAAAGGGTACATTGCTTGGGTAAGATTTGAAAAATCCCTGGAGTTTTTTTGCAGAAGAAGAATAGCATCAGAAGAAGGTCAAATCTAAGGGTAATTGTTGGTTCTTTCCACACACCCCAATCCCCTACTGGTGGAATGTAACCAGGACAGGATTAGCACCTGCTGGAGTGAACAGACCTTGATTCACCACCCTGTTGAGATCAACAATATCAAAAGATTGATACTGGGCTACAAGAACATTTCTGAGGAATTTTTTTTCCAAACGTGGAATGTGGAAGATAGCAGAATGAGGAAGACTGACTTCAGGCTCCTCTAAGGAAAAGTGGAATTTCCTGCATGTGCTGGCTGTGGGCTTCTGGAAGGAAAGCTTTTAGGACAAAGACAGTCTTGAGTCTCAGCACTCTCTTGTTTATTTTGTGTTTAGGAAAGCATTCATGGATTATCAGGCAGTGTCTCTCAATTTTAAATCCCAAAACTTTAACCTTAAACTGTCTTCCATGGACCTCACTCCATTCCTAAGAGATCTGTGAGGAGGCGTGCATAAGTACACCATCGTGCCTACCATCCCTGTCCTACTCTTTCCATTTATTCATGCTCATTTATTGTGTATATACTTATATACCTGTTTTATACTTATATGTTTATATGTTATGTTCATACTTATACTTGTTTTCTCATACATGCTTGACAAACTAACTAAACAAACAAACAAATAAATAAACAAATAAGTAAATACATAAATAAATAATAATTATGGCAACTCAAAATATGTGGACCTCAACTCCCAGAATTCTGGGAGTTGAAGTCCGCATATCTTGGAGTTGCCAAGGTTGAGAAACACTGATTTAAGGGAATTCTCCCACAAGTGTCTGGTGGCTAAGAACTGCAGCAGAGCAGAAGCTCTTGGAAGCTATCCTTCTTCCCTTGACAAAGCCCATCTATCTTTCTCCACAGAATGATAGATCCTTCTGCTTTGTTGTTTACAGATATGGAAAACAGATTTTCGGGAGGTGCATCAGTTTGTTCTCCAGCTGTTCATGCTTCTTCATCTGGAAAAGGATTAGGAGAGGATAACCTGCTCAGTGGTGGATTAAGGCTCACTGGTACCCCCCTCCCTTCTTTGTACATAATGTACAAATGAAGCCATATTCTCAACTTTGTGCCCTAAGCATGTGCTTGGTTTGCTTAATGGTTAATACAGCACTGCTCCTGCTATTCTCTCTTGTCTTCATGTAATGATGAAAAGCCCAGAGACTGCAAAGAACAGGGCACAAGGAAAGATAGGCAAAATACTCATACCCATCATGAAATATTAACTCTCCTTTGGAAGAATTCTGAAGAATTCTGAGTAACATATTTCAGACAAATTCAATCCTATGCTCTTTCGAAATGCTTCATGTTGTCCATCTTGAAGCACAGCTAATGATAATGTTTGAAATAATTTGTGTATCCACCCACTATTTAAGGGGAAATCCAGCTAGACCCATCACTACTGCTTACAATCCTGCTATAGCTATTATTTTGTTTTTACTGCTTTTATTTAAGTTGCATGCCACATTTCTACTCTGGCTATCACACAGTGTGCCTAAAACAATGCAAGAAAAACACGAAGTATTAAAAATACAATATAAAAAGATCAATAAAATTAAATGATGAAATGGACACAATTTTTGTGTGTTTCTTTGTGGGATCATCTTTCCTCAAATTAACCTTACATGGGTAAAGATGGAGATGAGTTATTCCTATTTCAACACATATTTTCAGGGCCCTTCCAGCACGGTATGCACCAAAAGATCAACAAACTCACCAAGCAAGTCCACGGAGCACTGCAGATTAGAGATGACGACATAAGGTCCTTTCAGATTTAGATTCGTAACTCCCTGCACATTGATCTTAATACCATAAAAGAGTTTCAAAGGTAGTATGATGAAACGCAGAACTCTGAAACAAAGAATGAGAACAGATGTGCTTTAAAAACATTAAGAGCAGTTGAGGAAAAGAAGCTAAGTAAATTGCTAGAGTTAAGTCCACTCCTTGTTGTGGTTAGCTGGCAGCAGGTGCAGATGGCTGAGGAGACCAAGGACTCTGATGAGGGGTCATGACCATCAGGGAGTGGACTGCTGCCTTCAGAGATGGTGGGAGCTGGCAGCAGCGATGAAGAGGTTCCCGAGGAGCCTGTGCCAAGTGCGCGTGCGCGCAGGGCTGCTCGTAGGAAAGAACAGCTGCAGCAGCACGGGTGACTCGGGAGTACGGCTGCAAGATAATGGCCCTACTTCAAGAAAATAAAAGCCAGCTGTGAATCAGACGTTCTTTGTAGGAAGCAAAAATATTTTGGAACTCCAGCCTTATGGACATTGTAGTATCTTAGTTGGTATTTAAAGACTCTTCTGTTGTGAAATATTTCTTATCTGTCATTCTTGGCAGCCTCGCACAGTTTTGGCAAGGCTTGTGTTTATCGAAGTTAATTAGTTTGCAGCAGCTTTTTAACCAGGGATTCTTAAAAATCATTAAAAGATTTCTGTTCCATTTGGTTTGTGTTTGTTTTATTGGAAAAGGGTTTGGGTCAGAACAGGCCTGTTCACAATTGCACTTTTCCATAAAACGTGTGCGATCTTCAGCCAGGGACACAATTGTATATGCTAAGGTAAGGAGGATAAAAGGTGGTGGATAACTAAATATGTACCATCATGTTCATATGTTGCCCTTTCTCAACATCACCTTCCTAACAATCCTATGAAGGAAGCTAGGCTAAGGACAAGTGAGATCATCCAAATTACTTTTACATTGGACAGCCAGAATGTCCTATTTGCCGAATTAAGTTATTTCTATCTGATACTATTTTGTTTGGTTTTTGAATTCCAGTGGAGTTCAATCACTGAGGAAGAGCTGGGTGCAAACAAATACATATATAAGTGCAATGTATCCATTGGCATGGTTAAAAATCATGATTCAGGGAGACATGACAGCAGTGTTCCAATATTTGAGGGGCTCCTACAAAGACAAAGGGGTCAAACTATTTTCCAGAGCACCAAAAGACAAGACAAGAAACAATGAATGGAAACGAACCAAGGAGAGAAGCAACCTAAAACTAAGAAGAAATTTTCTAATGGTAAAGAGCAATCAACCAATGGAACAGCTTGCCTTCATAAATTGTGGGTGCCCCATCACTGGAGGCTTTCAAAGAGACTGGACAAACACTCATCTGAAATAGTATAGGCCAGGATCTCCTGCTCAAGCAGGGGGTTGGACTAGAACAGGGGTCACCAACCTTTTGGACCTCAGGGACCACCAAACTCATAATTTTAAATCCCTCCCTATGACTGTTATATGCAAATTTTGACTGAAAGTGGCTGTTGCTGATGCGTGGTGGGAAAGTTCGGTCCATATTCAGAGCCTGCAGTAAAGTTTACAGACTGGCCCTTCTGTCATTCCTGGGAACAGCTGCTCCTCCACGCTGGGTACACCCGTCCTACCCAAGGCACCGGAGGAGCTCTCTGGGATGACGGCATAAGGGCCAATCTTGTATACCACTGCAGTTCTGGAATATGGGGACCGCGACTTTCCCACCAATGTCAGCAAGCCCACCCTGGGTGGTTCGTACCCACCGCCCTTATTCAACAAATCAACACCATCCAAAGGAGAACAGAGACTTTGTAATGCCTTTAACAAAACAATTTAGCTGTGATAATGCACAAACCGTTGCAAACTGGTGCAGACTTGCCAAAAGAAAAACAGACAGGAAATAATTTGAATACAAGAATCTTCAAACAAACTCAGGATACTGGAAATGTCCAGAGGCTGGATTCCAAACGGTTTTGCCTTCTGCAAAGTACGTTCGTTTTCATCAAGCTGCTTTTATCTTCTTGACAGTAGAGCCATTACCCTTTAACCGTTGACTTCCTGAGTAACCAGCTGCTACCAGCTGTTCTTTCCTACGAGCAGCCCGCGCGCACGTGCATGGCAGCAGGCTCCTTTGGAACCTCCTTCATCACTGCGTGCCAGCCCCACAATCTTCTGAAAGGCAAGCAGTCCACTCCCTAATCTCATTCTGAGTCTCGTCTCCTTAGCATCCTCACCTGCTGCTGGCTACACAAACACTCGGGGCAGATTTCCCCCCCCCCCGCCGTTGGTCTTACCTTCCAGTTCCAGCTCGTGTGGCTCCACTCAAGGTAAGTTTTACACTTGGTCAAAGGGTGGGGGCCAGCAGATGGGTGGGCCATGTGGGCGGCCCAGCCTTGTGTTCCCACACAGCCTGGATTAATTGCTTTGGGGGGGGACAGTTCTCTGTGGACCACCAAAATTTTCTCATGGACCACTGGTGGTACCAGGCCCACCAGTGTTCCCTGGCCCACCGATTGGCAACCACAGGACTATAAGTCCTCCAAGTCCCTTCCAACTCTGTTATTCTCTGTTATTCCTATGATCCGTATACCATAATGTGTATGAAGTTTGCTACATACAAGTACTATCTCTTCTCCTCTTAGACAATAATAGAGCTCAAAAAGGGACCTTGGTGGTCTTCTAGTCCAACACACTGTTCAAGCAGGAGACCCTATGTCATTTCAATCAATTTCAGACAAGCTTTCTTGATTAACCTCATTAACCGTCATCACCAAAGACTCTGGAATTATAAGGAACAATCAGAATTATGAAATATGGCTGAAAACACGGCATGCTCTGTAAGCTATCGTGAAGGTATATAGAGCATTATCAGCATATTGCTCTGAATCCCACATATTCAGAGTAGTAGTGGTAGTCTCAGAATCAGTGATGGTAGTGCCGAACTGGTAGTAAAAAAAAAGCCAACGATCAGCTGAGAGGAGGAAAAAATCCTCCAACAATCATCTGAGAGGAGAAAGAAGAGAAAAGGGCAGGATTGGCCCTCCCACCTGCCCCTGCACTTTTCTTTATCCTCTCAGCTGATTAGCGCTGCAGGTCTCAGCTGGTATGGGGAAAGCTTCATGCTGACATTAGGCAAAGCACGCCCACCAAACCACATCCACTGAACCAACAGTAAAACAATTTGAATCCCACCACTGCTCAGAATGTCTATTTTTCATTTTGGATCAAGTAGTTAGATGAGCTCTGGCACCTATGGATAAAATAATCTTTTTTTCATGCTTTTGTTCTACTAAGTTATAGAAAGATCCAGTGTTTCATTTGCTACAACCTTTTCATGTTTTTCCTGTGGGGGAGAAACCTTTTGCAGCAAGAACAGATTGTAAGGAGGTATTCCAACTGTAAGGAGGTATTTCTGCAAGTGTAAACAGCAGATGGTGAGATTGAAGAAACTAATGGACAGCACTTCATCCTCTCTTTACTAGACCCCTCCCCCTTTTTTGTTTCTCTCTCTCTCTTCTTGCTGCAGGTAGCTGCCAGGAAGAAGTTGGGTTGCTTTTGTTGGGAGGCTGAACTATCAGGAGACTTCAGATTACAAACTGTGGGCCACCATTTGCCCTAGAAGAACATTTCCTATTGTTGCCAAATGAAGGTGAATGGATTTCAACCAGTGGTGGGATTTAGCCAGTTCGCACCACTTCAGTAGAACCGGTTGTTAAGTTTTTGAGCAGTTTGGTGCACCGGTTATTGGAAGAAATTATTAAGGCAGAGAACTGGTTGTTAAATTATTTGAATCCCACGACTGACTTCAACTCCCAGAATTCTCATCAATCACTATGCTGGTCATACAATTCTGGGAACTGAGGTCTATATACATGTGGATTACCAAGGTTGGGAAACCCTGCCCTAGAACTTCAGAGTTACTTCCTGTGGTCCAGAAACATCCACAATCTCTACAGTGGTTTTTCGGCTTAGGCACGTGGTTCAGATTGCTAGTCCTTGTACATAGTACTCAAGGAGGTCTGCTTGTCTCCTTGTTCTCTTGATGTGGCCTAATGGTGAACCTATTGAATTAGAGCTCTCATTTATGGAAACTCACTGGATGACCTCACACAATTTCAGTCACCCAACTGCAGCCAAATCTAACCCAGGATTATGTCTTTGGAAATAAGATGAAGTGGGACCTACAAGGGCACTATTTTGAGTTTCTGGAGGAAAGGCAGGCTGCAAATCTAACAAGTAAATAAAGCAAATAAGCAAATAAATCAGTCTACTCTTCTCCCTATAATACTGCTTTTCTGCTTCCATTCTCATGACTCTATTTGAGCAACTCTCCTGTTGCTTTGTTTAACACCAGATAATCACTGAAAGTCTACCCTAGATGAGTTCAAATCACCAGGACCGGATGGATTTCACCCCAAGGTTCTGAAGGAACTGGCAGATGAGAACTCAGAACCACTGAACTATATATTTCAAAGATCCTGGAGCACTGGGGAACTGCCAGAGGACTGGAAAAGGCTGATGTAGTTCCCATCTTCAAAAAAGGGGAAAATAGATCCAGGAAACTACAGACCGATCAGCCTGACTTAATACCAGGGAAGATTCTGGAAAAGATAATCAAGTAATGAATCAGTGAATACCTAGAAGCAAACAAAGTAATAACCAAAAGCCAACATGGGTTTGTCAAAAACAGATCATGCCAGACTCATCTTATTACATTCTTTGGCAAAGTGAAAAAAAATAGCGGACCAGAGGAATGCTGTCGATATCATTTACTTGGAGTTCAGTAAAGCATTTGATAAAGACTACTTGATAAAATAGAAAAATGTAGGTTAAACAGCATCACCACCAGATGGATTCGTAACTGGCTGGCCAACCACACTCAACGTGTTGTCCTCCATGGAACTGAATCTACATGGAGGAAAGTATGCAGTGGAGTAGCCCAAGACTCTGTTTTAGGCCCAGTATTCTTCAAAATCTTTATCAATGACTTGGACAAGAGGATAGAGTGGGAAACTCAGTCAAATTGCAGATGACACCAAGTTAGCAGGAATAGCCAAACAACATTCCAGAAGATAGCTTAAGATACAGAAGGATCTTGACAGACTTGAACATTAGGCGCTATCTAGCAAAATGAAATTCAATGGAAAAAAGTAACATTCTACATTTAGGAAGAAAAACAAATGTACAGGGACAGTATATGTGGTACCTTGTAAATAGTTGTAACGTGGGAGGATCTTGGAGTCCAGTGGAATCACTTAATATGAGCGTGCTGCAGCAGCCAAAAGCCAACACAGTTCTAGGGTACATAAACAGGGGGATAGAATCAAGATCACATGAAGTGTTAAATACCATCAGTAAGGCCACACTTGGAATACTGCATTCATGTTGGTCATCACAATGTAAAAAAGATGTTGAGACTCTAGAAAGAGTGCAGAGAAGAGCAACGAAGATGATTAGGGGACTGGAGGCTAAACCTATAAAGAATGGTTGCTGGAAGTGGGTATGTCTAGTCTGACTAAAAGAAGAAGGAACAGGGTAACATGATAGCAGTGTCCAATATCTCAGGGGCTGCACACAAGAGAGAGGAGTTGAGCTTATTCTTGCTAAACACCTGCCAGGCAGAAATGAAATTCAATGTAGAAATTGAAAGTCAAATGTAGAAAATGAAATTAGTGGTAGAAAAAGTAAAGTCTTACACTTAGACAGAAACAAAAGTCCAATATTATGACTGGGTCTGGGTCGTCGCCACCTTTTGGGATCTCAGGACTACCAAATTTCATAAATTTTTAAATTTCCAGAACCACGAACCGGTTCTGTGGGGTATGCCTAATTTGTGGTGCTGGCTTGGTGGTCATGTTGACTGCTGAGGGCAATGGCTTGTATATATATATTATAAAATATTTATATAAATATTGATTTTTTATTAAAGAAGAGCAAAGCAGGCAGGCAGATTGAGTGCTCGCAGAGTCTATTCAGTGATCTATCGACCTGTCCATCAGCTTAGCGTCAGTCTGTTACATAAATTTGCTTGCAAGTCAAACTCACAAAATTATCAAAATCACACTTTTTAGTAAATATGATTTTTTTTTAAATAAAAAAGAGCAAACTTTTACCCAATCAGGCAAAGGCAGGCGGCAGAAATTGCATTTCTCACGGAATCATATCAGTATCTATCTACTATCTGACACGGCTAGCTCAGTCTGTCAGATAAAATTTGCTTGCCTGATCTGCACTGAATATATATGAACCTTCAGTCCTAGATGGAGTTCGGCTGTGATTAAAAGCAGACTAAAGATCTAAACAGCTAGAAACAAGAAATCCAATAATTCTGCTCTAACTAATACTAAATCTCCGCGGGCACAGCAGAACATCTAATAGTCGAAAAATTAGCAAATTTAGCAGGCAAGTTTCTGGTGAGTGGGGGGAGGAGTTCCTGCGGGCCATGTGGGCAGCGGCAGCTTGTGTTTCTGCGCAGACCTGATTAATTCTTTGTGGGTCCTCTGGTGAGATGTTCTCTGTGCCCCATCCGAAATTTTCTCTTGGCCCATTGGCCACCAGTTGTGACTGCTGGCCTGGTGAAAACCGGGCTCAAATAGCAGTAACTGTGAGAGGATCTTGGAGTCTTATGGACAACCAGCTAAATTATGACCCAGCAGTGTGCAGCAGCCTCAGTTTTAAAAGCTAATGCAATCTAAGTTGCATTAATAGAAAGGATACAAACCATAGATAAGTGAAGTACAATGTCACTCTACTGAAGCCTTAGTTAAGACACACCTAGAGTATCTGCATCAGTTTTGGTCACCACATTATAAAAAGATGTTGAGACTCTAGAAAAATTATAGAGAAGGGCAACCAAGATGATTAGGGCTGGAGACTAAAAATAAAATGAATGGTTACAGAACTGGGCTTGGCTAGTTCTAGCTGAATGAGAAGGACCAGGGAAGATGATAGCGGTGCTTCCATATTTTGTTATGTATTTTGGGCTGCCACGAAAGAGGGGAGTCAAGTTATTTTTAAAGCCCGAGGCCAGGACAAGGAATAAGGGATTGAAAACTGAACAAGGAGAGATTCAACCTGTGAATATAAGGAAAACTTGCTACAAGTGGAACAATCAAGCAACGGAACAGCTTTGCCCTCGAAGTTGTGGAGCGCCATCACTTGAACCTTCCAAGAAGAACTGGACTGCCATCTGTCAGAAATGGTGTAGGGTCTCCTGCTTGGGCAGAGGGTTGGACTAGATGACCTTCAAGGTCCCTTCCAATTCTATTATTCTTGTCTATTCTAACTGAAAGTACATGTATATATGTGTGCGTGTCTAATGCCATGGTGCTGGGTGACTTACCTCATATTTGCCACATTCCTTCCACGGAGAGCTAGGACCGGAAGCAGAAAAAAGGACCATACAACTATCCAGCTTTTTAAAAAGCAAATCTTGAAGTAGTATCTGAAGATATTGCTAAAATGATAAAGGAGCAGCACTGCTAAGAAGAAGAGGAAGATATTGACTAGGAATAGCGACTGAGCCATGCTCTTTTCTCGGGCAGAACACTACAGACACACTAACATCACACATAGCTTACAGTGCTTTGATGGTGTTTAGGGTGTAGTGTGACTGGGTGTGCAATTCAGCATACATTAAAAAGAACCTGTTCAAGCAAGTACATCACAAGGGAGAAGTTTCATTGGTTTTAACAAACATGTGGGGCTAGGCGTGGGAGCCAGGAATGTGCAGAGGTGTATACTTGTAAGCTTACGTTTTGGGACAGAGATAAATGAGCCATCTCAGGTAAGGTCAACTGATGAACACTATTGATTTTCAAACAGATTGTGCATGCTTAATACCCTACATTATCAACAAATGAGAAAGAAAAATTATTATCCAGGCCTGTTCTCAAACTATCCACATCATATATAGTAGATAAGAAGCAAATGAAGGTTTGGGATGGGAGGTCAGAAGGAAGTATCACCAGTTATGGTCTATGCAACACATTTATACAAAGGTACATGTGGCGACATTTGGTTTATTGTGAGTCACTGTATATGTAAGCCAATCCTCTTTATAACAATTACCAAGGGATAAACAACCTGCTTTTCATAACTCTTGCTATCTGATGTGCAAAAGGGAAGGGCAAGTTCAGCCCAGAACTGACAGTGCCTTCACAGCCATGAAATTCCTCACCTTATGAGTTACAAGCAATTTTTTCTACAGGTATGTTTAGTCCCAAATCTAAGACTTTCCATTTAGATGCTGACTTTCTCTGTGTGATCTTTTCCTAGGGCTTTAATATGCTACTTGAGAGTTTTTATTTTATTTTATTTTATTTTATTTTATTTTATTTTATTTTATTTTATTTTATTTTATTTTATTTTATTTTATTTTATTTATTTTATTTATTTATTTATATTATTTATTTATTTATTTATTTATTTATTCATTTATTTGCCAATCGCTTACAAGATAATAGTTTAAGTATATTTTAGTTATAATACATGAAAATGGGGTACATACAGTATAAGAAAGAATAAAAAAAAGAACATAGGAAGGTGTAGGCACGATGGGTGCGCTTATGCACCTCCCCTACAACCTCTTTAGGAAAGGTGAGGTCAATAGTAGACAGTCTAAGGTTAAAGTTTTTTTGGGGTTTGGAGAAGAAACCAAGAGTCAGGTAGAGTTTTCCAGACATTGACCACTCTGTTGCTGAAGTCGTGTTTCCTGCAAAACAAGATTGGTGCGGTTAACCTTGAGTTTGTATCTATTGTGTGCTCTTGTGTTGTGATGGTTGAAGCTGAGATATCTTGACAGGAGGTAGACATTGCAAATGTATAATTTTATATACTATACTTCGATCAGACCAAAGACAGTGTAATTCAAGGTTTTCTAGTCTAGAATTTCAAGTCTGGTGGCAAAAGGATATCTACAACAAGTAGGAAACTCTTCCTTGAAATATTTCTGGACTTTCTCAACTGTGCAATATCAGATATGTAATGTGGGTTACAGACTGATGAGCTATATTCAAGTATTGGTCCATCAAATGTTTTGTATGCTGTGGTAGTAGTGTAATATTATCAGAGAAAAAGCTACGTAAGATTAGGTTAACAACTCTTAATGCCTTTTTGGCTATGTAGTTACAGTGGGCTCTAACATTTAGGTCATTTGAGATGAGTACTCCAAGATCTTGACAGAGTTTGGATCATCAGCAATGTCTTGACTATTCAGCTTGTATTTTATATTTTCTGATTTGTTTTGCCAATATGTAAGACAGAGCATTTATTTGTTGAGATTTGAAGTTTGCCATTTGTTTGACCATTCTGATACATAGCAAGAAACTTTTTGAAGGTTAGCAGTATTGTCTGTGGTGTTGAATAGCTTTACCTCATCAACGAGAGAATGCAGTTGCTCTTGATATGATCACAGAGGTCATTATGTAGAGTATGAAGAGAGTTGGCCCTAGAACACTGCCTTGGGGGGCACCACTGTTGACAGGTACAGAATTTGAATAGGGCACTCCCAATTTTGACCATTTGTTTGGCTGTTTGATGGGAGTGCTTCTATCCAGTCATGCAGTTGTCCAAGATACCATAAGATTTTAGTTTTAGGAGTAGTTTGTTGTGTACCACTGAATCAAAGGCTTACACAGAAGTCTATGTAGATTGCGTCTATTGCTTTGCCCTGATCGAGTTGTGTAGTCCATAGTGTTTTGCAGTGTAAGAGTTGCAGATTACAGGATAGTTTTTTTTCTGAAACCAAATTGTTTATCAGAGAGTAGGTTGTTTGTCTCTAAGTAGAGGATAATGATTGGTTAATAATTGATTCCAGGACTTTACGGTGACATAGCATAAGGCGATTGGTCTGTAATTTTCAACTAGGCTGGGGTCTCTCTTTTGAAGATGGGGATGACCATGGCTTGCGACCATAGGTTAGGCAAGGAGCTGGTCCTGAAAGAATTTTTCAAAGATTTTGCTTAGAGGTTCTGCTATGGCAGTGGATAGCTTTTTTAAGAAGTAGGCACATATTCATCCGGTCCAATAGATAGAAGATGTTTTAGATTGTGTAGTGCTTTTCAGCATTGTTTTCTGTAAAATCGATATGTATTAGATTGTTGTAGTTTCTGGGTCCAGCTAGGAAATACTGGCATGATCCATTGCTGTTTACAAATACTGAGCCAAAGAATGCGTTAAAGAGGTTGGCTTAATGGTGTCGTTGTTGCAGTCATTACCATTAGGTCCTATCAGGGGTAGGATGGACCTTGAATCTTTAGTTTGTTGTTTACAAAATTGTAAAAGCAAGGGTGGAATTGGTGCATAGGTTTTCCTCTTGTTTAATGTGATAATTGGTGCATTCAGTCTTATCTGGTGGCACAAATTTTTGTATCGGCTTTTGAAGTTGGCAACATGAGCAGATTGGTTTTTCCACCAGAGTGATCTCTTTTTGAATTTCCTTATTGTTATGGGTTATCTATTTTTTTGTTTTTTTGTTTTGGGAGTGTTATTGGTACATATAGTTTGATGACTCTTTTGACTTCAAGTAAAAATATGTTGCAATGGTCTTCAACAGTATTGCACCCAGTGAATAGAGATTGCCAATCAAGGGATGAGAGATCATTGTCTATAAGATTTTTTCAAAAACATTGACTATATTATACAGTAAGTAGTCTTTGACTTACAACCAGTCACTTAGTAATGTTCACTTATAACCTACCTGAAAAAGGGAACTTACAACCTGGATTCTAAGTTTGGATAGTTGGGATCCCCCCCGCAATCATAACTGTGTTTTATGAAGCTGTTTTACACAACGTCCTACAGTCGAGTAACTGTTTTACAACAGTTTTGTACCAAAACGGGACTTCCAGATTTTGGCAAACCACGCTCCTAGTGAACAGTAGGTTTGCATTTATGACCAATGTTCATTTGCTTAAAATGTCATAAAATTGGGTTGGTCACATGACTGCAGTAGTGGAATTCAGCCAGTTCGCACCACTTCGGGAGAACAGGTTAAGTTTCTGAGCAGTTTGGTGAACTAGTTGTTGGAAGAAATCATTGGGGCAGAGAACTAGTTGTTAAATTATTTGAATCCCACCACTGCATGACTGATCCAATTTATGACCATTATGACTGCAGAAAGGCTCTGTCATGCTCCTGGTGGAGACTGATTCTGAGGGAGAGGAGGAACAGCCGACAGGGAGTGGGAGTATGGCTCTGGAGGTTGTGGAAGAGGCTAGGGAAGGGCAGAGGCCGGCTGAGCAGTCAGAGAAGGGACCCAGGCCCATCCCCTATCCATCCTTGGGCACACAGGGAGGAGAGGATAAGGGAGAGACATGATCTACTTGGGAAGAGAGGGCCTTGATCCTCTTCATGGGCTGCAGCTGTGATAACTGAATAAGAGAACGAACATGTGTACAGGTGAGTGCTGGAAACAAAGGTTGGAAATATCTCTAGTTTATGGTTCCTCTCCGAGTTTGGTGTCCTTCCCAGTGTGGGTTATCTGTGGATGTCCTCCAGCCCTTATATTGCCTGGTTTGTGTTGCTTTTTTCCTTCTTCTTGTAACTGTTTGTGTGGGAGTTTTTGGTCTTCAGTCAAGAATATTTGGAGCTTGGAAGCAAAGTGAAGGAATAAAAGGGGCTTGACCGGTTTTCTGTGACTGTGTTTGTTTTGTATCCCACCCTGGGTCATCACAGGCTCCATTACAGTTGTAACTCAAAGGCTACCTGTAACTAGAGACTGGACAAAAGGCGGAGGAGTGAGAAAATCAGAAATTTCTAACATCAAGCCTGACAAGTCCCACCTCCACTGAGAACAAACTTGCTATGTAGTTGCTTCACGCTTTCCATCAGTTTTATTGAGAAAGTGGTGTAATCAACTTGCTTGAGGAATGCACTAGAATAAATTTGGCTCCATATGGTAGCTGTATGTTCTCTTTAACATTCCACAATATATGTTCTTTCTTCATTTACTCCAAAATCAGAAAAAAAGGACATTGTTGGCACCCTGCATGCCGTTTTACCATGAAATATCAGTTAAGGATTGGCAAGTTTCATATTGTAGGAGGACCATACTAGTCTATGGCAGCCAAAAACCAGAAACATTCCATTCCAGTATCAACTTTTCATGTGAAATAATTTAATGAAAAGGGTAAAGGTTCTGGTGTATTGTCTATGGATATTCTCACTTATCCAGGTCATGGTTGCCCCAAAGGTGCTTTTTCAAGAGGCAACTGGACTTTGTTTTTCTTTGAAGATGTTTTGCTTCATTTGCATTACTCAGATGACACCAAGGATACCGATAAACCTCCAAGTGGCCTCAATGACTTTCTAAAAGAATACAAATGACCAGCTCTCTGCAAGGAGTATAAACCCTTTCCTGCCATCCACTCAGAGCTGAAGAAGCTTCTTGGATGAAAAGTGAAATGTTTTATAGAAGAACAAGAAAGTCCAGTTGCCTCTTGGAAAAAAACACCTATGGGACATTCAGGGTATATATTAAGTCGTTTCTCCAATTATTCTGCGAGTTACTAAATATGGCAACTCTTAAAATTCTTTAGGAGGCTGATTATTAAAAAGTTAGGTGTTCATGGATTTAAAAATTAATGGGATTATGTAGAAATTAACAGGAAGGAACGCACAATTCATGTTGTTTTCTTGATGATCCCACTAAATTTTAAAGTGAGGAAGGGATGTTCTCTCCCTTTATTAATCTAGACATTAGTGTTTTTTGCTTCCTGGAAATCGCTTCAAAAATTCTTCCTCTTTTGTTTTTTTAAATCTTCACATTTTAAAAATACTGCAAAAACTGCTTAATAGTGATAATCATTTCACTAAATACAAAAAAGATGAATTTTAAAATTGTGTGTAGCAATTGACAACTAGTCGTTTAGTGATTGTTCAAAGTTATAATGGTACTCAAAAAAGTGATTTATAACAGTTCCTCTCACGACTGTCAAAGCCACCTCATGATCATGTGATCAAAATTTTGGCACTTGGCAACCAACCAATGTATTTACAACGGTTGCACCATCTTGGGATCACCATTTCTGACCTTTCCAGCTGTCTTCCGACAAGCAAAGCTAGTGAGGGAAATCAGATTTGCTTAATGGCCACATGATTGACTTAAGAACTATGGCAAAAAAGGTCGTAACATTGGGTGTGACTCACTTAACAACCACCTTGTTTTGCAACCAAAATTCTTGTCTCAGTTGTGGTTGTAATCTGAGGACTACCTGTATGTGCATGTGTTGTGTGTGCATCTATGTATATAGAGAGTATTTAAACTGCTGGCTTCTGATTATGATGACAATTATGAACCAGAAAACTTGGCAGCTTTTCCCACCACAGAAGTGTTGGAAGACAAGGCACATGAGATGGTCTGCTAAACATACACCAGCGCTGTCTCTTGCCTAGGCAGCTGCCAGCCCCAAATTGTCCCATTTTTCTCAGTCTTGCTGAACCAGATGTTGTGTTCTCTTTCTTCTGAGAGCATCTTCCTCTGGTTGCCCTTTTATAAATAATCTGCAGCACCAAAATAAAAATTGGGGGAAGACAAAACAAAAAGGTCAGAAGTGAGGGGACATCAAAGAAGAAAGATACAGTGTGGGATATTCAGGTGAGGATGTATCTGCCTTAGAAACTTAAAAAGCAGTTTTGGATCTGTTGAACTGGCAGTATTTCTCTCACAAAGGCTCCTCAGGCTTAGTTTGGTGACAGCACTTAGAATTCACTCAAACAGGGAATTGCTGAACTACACCAAGTGGCTTCCCTGACTGTAGAATTGCTTGTTTGAGCTGTTGGGACTTACACTTTAGCACTCTCTGGAAAGCAATAGGCCTCCAAACTTGCTCTTCAGAATTCCCAAACCTTTGGAAAGAATTGAAGATTTGGCCTGAGTGACACACACCACAGGATGAGGTGGGGACACAGGTGTCCATGCAGGTCAAAAAAGTCAAGATTGTGGCCACCACCTCTCAACCGAAGCCCCGTTCCTTTTTTAGCTGTGTTGCAATGCACATAAGCAATAGCACTAGGTTTATATACTGCTCCACAGTACTTTACAGCAGGGGTCCCCAACCACCGGGTCCTGGACCAGTACTGGTCCGTGGATCATTTTGTACTGGGCCACAAAGAATGAATAATCGTGATTAAAATATATATTTTATATTAGCTAAAGCTAAGAAGCCCTTTACTCTTGGGGAAGAATTGATTTTGCCGGTCCTTGAAAAAGTGTTTCTGCGTGAAACTGGTCCCTGGTACAAAAAAGGTTGGGGACCACTGCTTTACAGTATACTCTGGGTGACTTGTAATGTCAGCATATTGTCCCCAACAATTCTGGCTCCTCATTATACTGACTGCAGAAGGATGGAAAGCTGAGCCAACCTTGAGCCAGTTAGGATTGAACTCCTGGTAGTGGGCAGAGTTTGCCTGAAATGCTGCATTCTAACTCCTCGCCAACGCAGCTCATAGAAATGGGTGGAGCTTTCATCCTGTGGTCATGTCTACCAACATAATTTTTTTGACCCTCCCTGTGGACACCTTATGTAGGTGGAAGAATTGACTACATCAGAATATAGTGAAAGATATTGTCAAATTAAGACTCTCCCCCCCACCCCCCTCCACACACATGCACACAGCAGGGCAGAAGCTCATATGTGTGAGAAAAAAACTCTGTACCCAGTTTTTCCTCAGATGTTTTCCAATTGCATGGAGTCTGACGCATAAAGCAGCCTCAAAAACGCGATTCCTTGCCATAAATTCTGCAAAGGGACAGGACGTCATATCCTACTGTGATTCATTCCTTCTTGTCTTGCCAGATGTGTAGACAAGGTTGGCTAGAAAGACAAGAGTGACTATTCAATACTCTGGGGCAGTGTTTACCAACCAGTGGGCCAGTGACCACTGGAGGTCCGTGAGAAAAATTTGGTGGTCCGCAGAGAAATGTCATCCCCAAAGCAATTAATCTCGGCTGTGCAGGAACACAAGACTTGCATTGTTTGCAATGTGAACAACATGAGATAGTGAGGAGAGGGGGGGAAAGGGCAGAGAGGGGAAGTTGCTCCACTTGCCCTACGTGCCTGGCCCGGCTACCGGGCTGCTTCTTTCTTGCTTCTTCTACTTCTGTCTGTACGCAAAGTAAGCATCAAAAGTCTTTCTTTCTCTCCCCAAACTCTGCCAGAAATGAGTCTTTGGGACTCTGCAAGGCATCCTGCTCTAAGAGGTTGCGCCGGTGCGACAAGTCTCACAAAGACTCATTTCTGGTGGAGTTTGGGGGAGACAAAATACCTCTGCTGCTTCTGCTGTTTTCCTTGCATGAAGCCAAAAGTCTTTCCCCCACCCCAAGAACAGAGCTGGAGATGGTATCCTGTGATCTCAAATAAAGAATGATCGATCGGTAGGAAAACAGGGTGGGGAATTTTCCCAGGGTCTCTGCTGCTTTCTGCAGAACCCTGGGAAAACGTCAGCAAGCCGCCGTCAGTCAAAATTCATATTAGTGGTCGACAGGATTTAAAATTATGAGTTTGGTGGTTCCTGAGGTTCAAAAGGTGGAGACCCCTGCTCTGGGGTATGGATAGATTAGATAAGCAAGCTGGCATCATCAGGCAGCTGCTAATATTCCCCCTCCCAACCTGCCAAGGCTTACCAGCATCATGGCTACTGCAGCTGCCAACTTGCTCTTTCTCTTCCAGCCAAGCTGGTACGCAGGGTGGTTCTAGTCCTGGTGGAAGACGGAGAGTTTGATGCTGTCTCACAATGATGCAGAAGGCAGGAAGAAGGAAAAGGGTCGAGCCCTTTTGCTGGGCAGCCCTGGAGCAACCTGCTTCACTGATGCATGCTCCCCATTTCCACCTGCTGCTCCCTTTCCAGCTTCATTCTGGGAGGCCCAGTGAAAACAGAGCAGGAGAACAGAGAGTGAAGCTCAGTCAACAGGGAAGGAGAAGGAAGAAGCAAAACCAGAAAGGATTTGGGAGGGCACCTAGAAGGAAGACATTGAGCAGGAATAGAGAGAAGAAGCCAGAAGGGGAAAAATCAGTTGATGAGAGAAGCCTGGGCTGTGTCTGGAGCAGGGGCCACGTAGGCTGGATGGGAAAAACCCTGAGATGAGAAAGGGAGAGTCCAAGGCAGCTCCAAACCAGGGAGGGGAAGAGGGGAGGGTGGGGGAGGGAAGGCAGGTAAGGGAGGGAGAGGGCTGGGAGATGAAAAAGAGGTGGAGAAGATGGAAGTGGGCAGAGGAATGGCTGGCTTGTGGGGGTTGGGGGCAAGCAATGGGGAAGGGACTGGATCAGCTGAGTCCTTCTGGCTGCCGTGGGTGCGCTGGTGACGGTTCAGGTGAGAGCTGCGGCTGAAGCATTTGCTGCAGAGGCTGCATTTGTAGGGCTTCTCTCCCGTGTGGGTGCGCTGGTGGATGGTCAGCTCTGAGCGCTGGACAAAGGCCTTGCCACACTCCCCACAGGTGTAGGGCTTCTCCCCCAGATGGGTGCGCTGGTGAGTCAGCAAGTTGGAACTGACACTGAAGCACTTGCCACAGGTGTCGCAGCGGTACGGCTTCTCCCCAGTGTGCATGCGCTGGTGAATGGTCAGGTCCGACTTCTGAATGAAGCCCTTGCCACACTCCCCACACAAGAAAGGCTTCTCCCCGGTGTGGATGCGCTGGTGCTTCATCAGTGCCGAGCGCTGGGCAAAGGCTTTCCCACAACCCTCACACTTGTAGGGCTTCTCCACCACAAGACCCGGAGGCTGAGCAGGAAGCTTGCTCAGGCTCTTCCCACAGTCCAAGCAATGGCCGCCACGAGTGAGACGCCCTTTGCCACTGTACAGCTGGTATTTCAGGGTCTGCTTGGCCCCACTGCTGAGGAGGAACGTTTTCACATGTTCGGGGCAGCAGTGGGCAGCTGCAGCCACCGCCAGGGCTTGGTGGACTCTCTGGTGCCGGTCGAGATGGGAACTCACAGAAAACCCTCGGCCACACTGGGCACAGGTATACGGGCGTTCCCCGGTGTGCACCCGCTGGTGGCGCTCCAGGTCGGAACGCTGGATGAACCTCTTGCCACAGTTGGCACATGGGAATGGGCGCTCCCCTGTGTGAATGCGCTGGTGCTGCGCCAGGTTGGAGCTGCGGCTGAACCGCTTTCCACAGGCACTGCAGGGGTACGGGCGCTCCCCTGAATGGGTCTTACGGTGCTTAGCGAGAGCAGAGCGTTGTCCAAAACATTTCCCACAGTCAGGACAGTAGTGGGTAGTGGGGACCAGAGAGGCGGCCGAAGGCTGCTCCTGAGAGTTGTCTTGGTGGGTGCGCCTGTGCCGGTCCAGGTGGGAGCTGATGGAGAAGCACTTCCCACAGTCCTGGCAGATGTATGGCCGCTCCCCTGTGTGTACCCGCTGATGACGCTCCAGATCCGATTTCTGGGTGAAGGCCTTGCCACAGGCTGCGCAGGGAAAGGGACGTTCCCCTGTGTGCACCCGCTGGTGCTGCACCAGGTTGGAGCTGCGGTTGAATCTTTTGCCACAAGCCACACACAGGTAGGGCTTCTCCCCCGTGTGGATCTTCTGGTGTTTAGCCAGGATGGAGTGTTGCCGAAAGCAACGTCCACACTCGGTGCATTGGTGTGGTCTCTCTGGTGTGGGCATACTGTGGCCTCGACCACTACCACTCATGCTTTTCTGGCCACACTCCCCACACACCCCAGACTTTTCCAGGTGCCTTTGACTGTTGGAATTTTTCCCTTCCTGCTGATGCACCGCAGAGTTTTGAGGAGGCTGTTGGCCCTTTAGGTTCTGCAGGCACCAATTGCTGCTTGTACAAGCCTCATCTGGGCTGATAGATCTCCTTGAAGGTGGTGCCTCCTTCTGCATGTGGTCTTGTTCTGGCTGCAACTCTTCTTCATTCTCCCCAGCAGCTGGAATAGAAATAGGAAGATAAGAAGCAGCAAGACCAACTCAAAATGATTAATTTTCTCCAAGTTATGTCCTTTGGGGCTTTGGGAATGGCTCTCCTACCATCTCCATCATCCACAGATAACAAAAGAGGGCTGCAATAATCAAGATCATCACTAGGCACAAACAAGGATAATTTTCTGGGTCTCTTTGCTACCATCTAGTGGCTTTTTGTTCAGTCCAAAGATGGTAGTCCTACTCCAGTCCAGGGTGATGCAATGACAGCAGTTAAGATGCTGGGCTTGTCGTCTGGAAAGCTGACAGCCCAGGTTTGAGACTCAAGCATTATGTAGTGGGGTGAGCTCCCATTCCTCACCCTTAGCTCCTGTGAATCTAGCAATTAAAAAGCATGCAAACACAAAGAGATAAACAGGTACCACTTTGGTGGGAAAGTAACAGCACTCTGTAACATTATGCTGGCCACAGAAACATATTCAGACAGCGTTGGCTTAATGGCCCTTGAAATGGAGATGACACCCTCCTCTATAGTCAGCTACAACTAGCAGAATAAAATCCACACCAGAACTTCTTTACCTACTCTGCTTCATATAGCCAAATACAATGGATGAAAGGCATTCCAGTGAAACCCAACACATCACGATCAGTCCCTTCTTCAAACCCGACTCATTGCTCTGGTCCCTTAGCTCATCTGTTCCTCCAGAAATAACTAGTTCTGCCCTGAAGCAGTGATGGCACATTAGGAGGAAGTTCTCAGATCTGACAATGTTCTCCATCAGACTGGAGGATAAGCATAGTCTTCTTCACACTGAGGTTATTCCAGAAGTCACAGCTCAAGCTACAGGGGGAAAAAAAAACCCAAGTCTTTTACTTTCTCACACACATTTATACATACCAATTTCAGGATTTATTTCCAAAATAGAAAAGCTTGCTGCTGTAAAGCTAAACTGAAACTCCTCTCCTCTGCTTGTGTTTTGCATTTGGAACAGATCTCTTTTCAGGTGGGGAGGGGGAGCAGAACTCCTTAGCATCAGAGCATATTAATAATAATATATGAAATACTAATGCTCTGATGATAATTTGGAAAAATCCTTTCATAGTGAGCGCTTAGAAGCCAAGAGGAATATAGGTGCCAAATTTCAAGTTTGTAGGCTTTACGGTTATGGAGATTTTGTGATGATACATGAGTGGTATTTTGCTTTTGTATATATAGCTAATCCATCCTCCACACAATTAAAAGTCCAGAGTGGGATAATTCTATCAGTTCATGCCTGGAACCACAAAACTGTCCAATATACATGACCGATGGCAAATATCAAAAGGGCAGGCAGTATGCATGCTGGGCTCTCAGGACAATCTGTAGGACTCACCTGACCTTCAGAGATCTGACTTCCAAAATCCCTGAGGAAAGAGATGAACCACAAAGAGATTCACATAAATATAGCAAACTCCTCATGCAATGTCATAGCTCTCCTTACAAGCGCCATTTATAAAAAACAGAGATAGCAATCCTGTGGCTCTCTAAGTGATGTTGAACGGCACTTCCAATCAGCCTCTGCCAACAAGCCCAGATGTCAACAGGATTGGCAATTGGAACCCAAGAACATCTGGGAGGTACAGTAATGGATGACCCACTCCTCCAAAGGTAAGAACCGACATAACTTAAATACAGTACTTAATATTCAGATAATTTAGATGCAGATCTTCTAAGAACTGGATCTTGGATCGAAGAATTTCTTGGATCGAAGAATTGACTGTAGGAAATCCTTGATACATATGGTTAATGAGAGAGTAAATACATCCGGCACAAATAAAAAAGGCAGTGGCCTTAACAGGATTGGAGGCTTTCATTGACATGATGAAAGTAAACATTGTGTCCTCCTTGAAACGAAAGATACACAAAGTTATCCTGTTAACTATTTCTTCTTTCATACTCAGAATGAAATATACGATAGGTCAGTTGGGCTGCAAATACAGCAGATGTAGGAGCGTATAAATTTTGGGCCTGCTTTGCATGGGGGGAAGCTGTTATTCTTGCAATAGATTCATTAGTGTTCAACCAGGGGGAGATAATGTGTTTTTCTCTTTTGTTTTGTTTTTTTAAATTCACATTTTTAAATGTTCTTGCCTAGTTTCATTTTATCTCTGTTAAACTTTTTCCTTTGGATTTTGTATTTTAATCTTCTGAATAAAATAAAAAATTGAGATTTAAAAAAAAAAGGAGCAGATGTTGCTCCTTTCTTCATTTGAATAACAGAGTTGGAAGGGACCTTGGAGGTCTTCTAGTCCAACCCCCTGCTCAAGCAGGAGACCCTATACCATTGCAGACAAATGGCTGCTCAGCCTCTTCTTAAAAGCCTCCAATGTTGGAACATCCACAACTTCTGAAGGCAAAGCTGTTCCACTGATTGATTGTTCTCACTGTCAGGAAATGTCTCCTTAGGTCTAGGTTGCTTCTCTCCTTGATTGGTATCCATCCATTGCTTTGTTGTCCTGCCCTCAGGTGCTTTGGAGAATAGCTTGACCCCTTCTTCTTTGTGGCAGTGTCTTAAATATTGGAACATTGCTAACATGTCACCACCCCCCCCAATCCTTCTTTTCACTAGACTGGACAAATCCAATTCCAGCAACCATTCTTTATATGTTTTAGCCTCCAGCCCTCTAATCATCTTTTCTGCACTCTTTCCAGAGGGTCTACATCTTTTTTATAATATGGGGACCAACAGTGGATACAGTATTTTAAGTGTGACCTTACTAAAGCCTTATAAATCAGTACTAATAGTTCATGTGATCTTGATTCTATCCCTGTGTTAATGCAACCTAGGATTACGTTTGCTTCTTTGGGCTGCTACAGCACACTGCTGGCTCATATTTAAGTGATTGTCCACTACATCTCAGAGTTATGGCTATTGAGCCAGGTTTCATAATGAAAAGGACTAGGGGTGACATGATACAGTTAGATAGTGTTCCAATATCTCAGGGGCTGCCACAAAGAAGTGGGAGTCAAGCTCTTCTCCAAAGCACCTGAAGGCAGGACAACGAAGCAATGGATGGAAACTAATCAAGGAGAGAAGCAACCTAGAGCTAAGAAGAAATTTCCTGACATTTAGATCAATTAATCAATGGAACAATTTGTCTCCAGAAGTTGTGAATTCTCCAATACTGGAAGTTTTTAAGAAGAGATGGGATAACTATTTGTCTGAAGTGGTGAAGGGTTTCCTGCCTAAGCAGGGGGTTGGCCAATTCTTATAGTCTTATTCTAATCTAGTCTGATTCTATTCTAGTCTGATTCTATTCTTATTTTTAGGCTTAGCCTTATTCTGTTCTATTCTATTCTATTCTATTCTATTCTAATTCTTTCCCTATTCTATTCTTTCCCTATTCTATTCTATTTTTTTCCATATTCTATTCTATTCTATTCTTTCCTTATTCTATTCTATTCTTTCCCTATTCTATTCTATTCTTTCCCTATTCTATTCTTTCCCTATTCTATTCTATTCTAATTCTATTCTATTCTTATTCCATTCCATTCTAATCTGTTCAACTTGACTCCCTCTGTAGATGCTTTCCCTGTTATTTTGCACAGTGTCATCCCCTTCATTCCTAGCATTCCCACAGTTCCTGCAAGGAGACCATCTCACCTTCATCTTTGTGATTCTTAGGCGCTTTCTTCCTTGCTTTCCGCTTCCCCTCCTGGCTCTGCTCTTTCACCAGTTCTCGCAGCATCTTCTCCACTTGGCTCCTGCCAGCCGTCTGCAGGATGAAGCCCAGCTGGCGACGGAGGTCAGCATTGAGTCCACTTTCACTTGGGCCAGTTGCTTGGCTCTGCAACTGGACCTGCGGTGCTTGGCTCCGTTCAGACTCCATGACTGCACCACAGAGACACAACGCAAACAGAGAGTTCCTGCATAGCTTTGACAACTGATCCAGGTAGAGAAAAATGCTGAATTGCTCTGATGCCTTCATGTCTTGCTTAGGGTACAAATCAGCCAGAAAAGCTTTTCAGAGCACGGTTAATATTAAATTATTCTGGACTTATGCTTTGGATGGGGAGCCTGTTTCATGTAGTGGTTAAGGTGTCAGGCTAGACATTGGGAGACTGTGAGTTCTTGTTCCAGCTAAAAAGCACAAAGCTAAGGAGGTGACTTTGAGCCAGTCACTTTCTCTCAGCCATAGGAAGGAGGCAATGGCAAACGACTTCTGGAAAACCTTGTCATGCCCCTGTCAGAATCTGAATCCAAGGAGGAATCCAGACAGCTGAATGGTAGTGTGGCTCTGTCTGGGGAAGGGCAAAGTCTGGCTGAGCAAGGCAGGGGAGAGATAGAACAAGGGAGAGGAAATTCAGAGGAAGACCCAGGCCTAGCCCTTCTTCATCCTAGGGCATGCAGGGAGGAATAGAGAAGAGAGCAAAGTGGGTTGCATGGCTTGCTGGGGAGGAAAGGGCCCTGATTCCCTTAATTACCCACAGCTGGGAAGACAGTTGATAAGAAAGGCAAGCTGCATGGACTTTATCTTGTGGCGTATCTGTGTTCCTGGCATCTTCCCAACCGTGTGAGTTTTGCTGTACCTTCAAGTCTGATATTCTTGCTCCTGCCCTGCCAAACTAATTACTTCAGTTTGGCTTGTTTGGACTTTAAGTTACAGTTTGTGTTGACCATGTTTTGGACTTAATTTTCTGCAGTCAAAGGCTGTTCCTGGGAGAGTTTTTTTCCAGCCAGAAGGTAACCTGGACATTGGGGGCAAAGTTGAAGATAATAAAGGGACTCATTGATTATCTGTGTTGTCTTTGTGCCATGTCCCAGGTCATCACACCTTGCCAAGAAAACTTGCAGGGACTTGTCCAGAGTCTGCAAGAATTGGACATGATTAAAGAGAAGGGAAAAATGCTTTGGGTATAAATTTTATAGAGACATAGCTACAAAGGCTAACTAAAGTGTTGGCAAACCTTATTTCCAAATGTTAGCCAAATACAAGAGCAACAGGACACTGGCAGAGAGTTAGCTACTTGCCTATTGAATTAGCACAGTCTCTTCCAGTTGAGGTATTAAATAGCAACTCCAATAATTCCCACCAGAGCATCCAAGGCTTGTGCTGGGTGAGAATTATGGAAGTCGTAAGTCAATATGCCTGAAGGGCCTCGAGTTCAGAAAAACTGCTGACGTAACTGCTGTTGTGATCCACTGGTGTTGCAGTCATACTATTTGTGTTGGCACCCTGCCTTTCCTTCCACTTTAAATACAATGTCCATCTGGCTGACAATAGTTAAAAATAAATATAAAAAAGCAGCCACACCAGAAAATTATCACAAAGATAAACTGGTGCAATAAGTTGCAGTATCCTAATAGCAATGCAGGCAGATGTTTTAAGGTGAAAGCTCTTCATGGCATTACAAAAAATACGACTGGGAAAAAAAAATTCATTTTCAAGGATAAACTCTAGAAATGGCCTTAACCCAGGATAGTAACCACAGGGTAAAATGCAGCCTGCTCCAGCTATTTCCAGCATGTCCTGGATAAATGCATTTCTCTAATTTATATCCTGCTTTATTTTTTTTTATAAATAACTCAAGGCAGCAAACTATCTAATATGCCTCCCTCCCTCTATTTTCCTCACAACAATAACCCTGTGAGGCAAGTTGGTCCGAGAGAGTGATGGGCCCAAAGTCACCAGATAGTTTTCATGCCTAAGGCGGGATTAGAACTCACAGTCTCCTGGTTTCTAGTTTAGTGCCTGAACCCAGAGGTGGTATTCAGAAGGTTCTGACCAATTCTGGAGAACCGGTAGCAAAAATTTTGAGTTTTGCCGGAGAACCGGCAAATACCACCTCTGACTGGAGATTTTACAGTCTCCTTCCCCTGCCATGCCCACCAAGCCATGCCCACAGAACCGGGAGTAAAAGCAAATTGAATCCCACCATTGCCTCAACCACTACACCAAACCGGCTCTCTGATTATGGCGGAAAGGAATCCAGGTTTCAGGGAATTTGAGCACCTATTCAGACACAGGGAGTCTCTTCCTTCTGCAGACTTACCAGGCCCAAGTCCTCTTCTTCTGTGGGATTCAGCAAAGGCAGTTATCCGAGGCCAACTGATTGCAATTTCCTCCGCTGCAGATGGGAGAAATGGAGATTGCGGATCAGAAGACATGAAGGCACAACTACTCGCTGCACTGATATCAAGGAACTCAAAAAAAAAAAAGATATATTCCCTTCNCACTGATATCAAGGAACTCAAAAAAAAAAAAAAGATATATTCCCTTCATTTGATACCTACAATAATAAATCTGTGAGACTGGTTGGAAAGAAAGAGGGACTGGCTAAAAGATAGCCAGTGAGCCCCATGATCGAGTGGGAATTTTGAACCTGCCCTGAATCTCGTCCAATGCCCTAATCATAGTCTGCATTGTTTCCCACAAACATACACCACTTCAGATTTAAGTGAGTCCAAAGATTTTACATGCAAGCAATCATGAGTTCAAGTCCTGGCAGTTCCTAATTAGCTAGCAGGGAGAACTTTACCCTAAGATATTCCAGAACTGTGGCAATGCAGGCAAATAATATTAGGTGAGTACCTTCTGCCTTAAGCAAGGGTGTCCACAGGAGGTGTCACATAAGTTGAGAGGTAACCACCAACTAGACTTTTGTGTTTTAGAGCCGTGGTGGCACAGTGCTTAGAATACAGTATTGCAGGCTAATTCTGCCGACTGCCAGCAATTCCATTCTCCCTGGCTCAAGATTGACTGAGTTTTCCATCCTTGCAAGGTCAGTAAAATGAGGACCCAGATTGTTGGGAGCAATAGACCAACTTTGTAAACCACTTAGAGAGGGCTGTAAAAGCACTGTGAAGTGGTATATAAGTCTAAGTGCTGTTGCTGTTTGGTGTCACCCCCGTGGGACAGCCCAGTAAATATATCTGGCTGTCAGGTTTCCCTTTGGCAGCCCTCAGAGTCTCTTCCAACCAGGATTGCTGCCATAAACAGATCACAATTTAATAAAAAAAAATCAAGGAAGCTATCCCCACCAATAAACCAAGTTTCACCGTGCTGCATCGTTCAATCAACCCATGCCCCCCCACACACCCATAAATGTTAAGGATGGTTTCCTTGAGATAAGGAAAGAGGCTGCCCATTTTCAAAATTCAACTTTTGGATGGAAACTGCAGCAATGGAGAGATGACACCGCAACATCCTGGTGGATGAGAAGCTACTCACCCAGTGAGATCACGTTCTCATAGTTTTCTTGCATGACGTTGGTGATCGGGTGCTTCTGTGAATATTGCCAACCCTGAAATGACAACATCCTGCATGCTGAGCCAAGTGGCAGGATAGAGAAAAGCCTCTTGTGTGAACCATGATGGGGTTATGCAGCCAAAGACTGGGAACTTCAGGATTTGGACTACAGAGGTCACAAGGGGCAGGAATTTGCTGCTGGACAACAGGGAGCCGGAATACAAATTGATTTTCTCTTCCATAAGGAAATAAGAGCAAAAACGAGGCCCCATTAGAAAATCAATAAATCTAGCCTGACTCTTGCAGATTGCAATTGATAACGGAGTTCCCTATGCTGAATGAGGCCATATTTTGCTGAACCTTTGTTGACCAAATCAAATACTATGTTTTACAAGCAGTCCTCAACATGACCACAACTGAGACCAGAATTTCCATTGCTAAGCCAGGTGGTTGTTAAGTGAGTCACACCTGATTTTTGTTGTTAATTGTTAAGTGCGGCCATGAATAATAACACAGCTTCCCCCTTTGACTTTGCTTGTGGAAAGCTGGCTGGCAAGGTCACAAGCGGCAATCACATGACTCAGGACGCTACAGCTGTTGTAAATTAATGCCAGCTGCCAAGCCCCTGAATTTTGATCACATGACTGTGGGGATGCTGCAATGGTCATAAGTGTGAAAACTGATCATAAGCCACTTTTTCCCCCCAGTGACATTGTAACTTTGAATGACTGCTAAATGAATGGCTGTTTTTGTTTGTTTTAATCTTTTGTGATTTTGATTTGTTTTTATAGCTGTTTTATTATACTTTTATTAAGCAGCTGAGAATTGCCTCAAATTGCAAGGTGGACAGCATATAAATTTAATAAACAAATCCTAGAACTGAGTTTGGTATATATATTATTTGGTTATCCCTTTTTTTTCGGTGTAGAGAATACTATTCAACCACCCACAAACAGACTGGGTTTGCACAATCTATTAATCTACCCCCAAATGGATCAGGGTTAAAATTAGCCAAGCTGAACATGTACCAATGCGGATGGTAGGTTTTTGATTGGCCAGGTTGCTGTGCAAACCCATTGCATGCTCAACTCCTCTGAAAGGCACCCACTAAGGGAAAGGCGGATTGGCAGAGTAAACTGAGGAAGAAGGGTAAGCTAGAGCAATGCATGATGCTTCCTAGCAGTAAATGGAGCTTCGTTGTAGGTCCTAAGAAAGCTGCCCATATAAAAGAGTCAGAGAAATCCCAGAGACTGTAAAGGCCAACCTTTGCATCTTAAGAGGTGCACAAAGGAGGCTCAGCCAATCTAAGCGTACACATGTTGTACAATCCGACAGTAAAGATTTGAACTGAATTGAAGGGCCCTGGAAAAGGCTTGAAGGCCAAAGAAAGGAAGTGTTTCTTCGCACAGTTATAATCAACTTACAGAATTCACACCCGCATGAAGAATGGAAGATGGGAGGTTATCAGTGGCTCCCTGTCAAGACGGCGATGTAGAGCTTCCATATCCAAAGGCAAGCTACCTCTGAAATCAGTTGCAGAGGACATCCAGCAGGAAAAAAAAGGGGCTGTTCTGTTGACCTGCCGTTCTGGCATTTCCAGTGGGGGCCTGGCTGGCCGCTGGAGGAACCAAGGATGAAGAGATGAGCAGTCGGGTCTTGCAAAAGGAGTTCCCCGGGATACTCTACTTACGAATGAACTCCCAACCCTGAATGCAACGGGGCTCGCAAAGCGGCTTCCAGCTGTGTCCTCTGGCTGCTCCTTTCGTCTCGTCCTCTTCTCCTCCCACCGGAGAGAACCTGGTTTGGTTTGGTTTTTCTCTCCCCTGCGGGTGATCCGGAGTTTCCAGCTGTTGGCGAGCGCCGCCGTCGCTCCTGCTCCGCGATTTGCAGCCGTCTCTGTGAGGAGCAGCTCCGGCTGTTCTCTTTTGGGAGGTGGGATGCCTCAGCCGCCACCTCCCGACCCAGGAAGCTCAACCCCGGATACAGCCGGCGAAAGGAAAGAGGTGAGTGGGAAGACCGCAGCCCCCCAAAGCCTGGAGCCCTCTGCTGGCTTCCTCCATCCCGGGGGGGGGGGGGNATGAATACTTCAGCTTCAACCATAACAATACAAGAGTACTCAACAGATACAAACTCAAGGTAAACCGCACCAAACTTGACTGCAGGAAATACTTCAGCAACGGAGTGGTCAAGGTCTGGGATACTCTACCTGACTCTGTGGTTTCTTCCCCAAACCCCAAAAACTTTAACCTTAGACTGTCTACTATTGACCTCACCCCTTTCCTGAGAGGTCTGGAGGGGGCGTGCATAAGCGCACTAATCGTACCTACCGTCCCTATCCTATTGTTTCATTTTTCTTATATGTACCTATTTCATGTATTCCTAACTATGTTTGCACTTATACCTGTTATCTTGCAAGCAATTGACAAACAAACAAACAAACAAATAAATAAATAAATAAATAAATAAACAAACAAATAAAAATAGTGAAGATGACCTAAAACTCCAACGATAAAAGATCTTCAAATAATGGAAAGATGTGCCCTTTAGAAGATGAGGTAGAGTTTCAGTTGCTCCAGAAGGCACATCCAGAGACAAGAAAGTAAAATTTGGGGCAAAATATCAGGAGAAGCACCTCTCATTGTTATTGCACTGGCATTAAATCTTACTCTACTGCAGAAGAGGTCTTGAATGCAATAATCCTTTGAGGATTAAAAAATGGTGTCTATAAAGAAAGTCTTGGAGTTGGAGTTACATGTTGAATCAGAATCAGCAGGGTGACATGGATACAAGAAACGAAAACACAATTGTTGGCACATCTGGGGGAATTAATATTAGTTTTGTGTTAGGCTCAAGTCTGATACTGTGATGGTATGTGGGAATGACCTTGGTAGGCAGGAAGAAGACTGAAGCCAAAAGTCTGAGGAAAGGCAGCTCAATTCTCAGATGGGAATAACAGAATTGGAAGGGACACTGGAGGTCTACCAATCCAACCCCCCTACTCATGCAGGAAGCCCCATACCATTTCAGACAAAAGGCTGTCCACTCTCTTCTTCAAAGACCTCCAGTGTTGGAGCATTCACAAGTTCTGGAGGCAAGCTGTTCCACTGATTCATTGTTCCAACTGTCTGGAAATTTCTCCTTAGTTCTAGGTTGCTTCTCTCCATCCATTAGTTTCCATCCATTCCTTCTTGTCCTGCCTTCAGGTGTTTTGTAGAATAGCTTGACTCCCTATTCTTTGTGGCAACCCCTGAAATATTGGAACACTACTATCACATCACCCCTAGTTCTTCTTTTCATTGTACTAACTAGACTTATGCAGTTCCAGCATATGTTTTAGCCTTCAGTCCCCTAATCATCTTTGTTGCTCTTCTCTTCACTCTTTCTAGAGCCTCCACATCTTTTTTACATCATGGTAGCCAAAACTGGATGCAGTATTAACACTTCACGTGATCTTGATTCTATCCCTCGGTTAATGCAGCCTCGAACTATATGGACTTTTTTGGAAGCTGACGTACAGTGCTGGCTTATATTTAAGTGGTTGTCTATTTGGACTCCAAGATCCCTTTCACAGTTACTACTATTGAGCAAGGTACCACATATACTGTCCCTGTGCATTTTGTTTTTCTTGCCTAAATGTAGAACCTTACTTTTTTCACCTTTGAATTTCATTTTGTTAGATAGGGCCCAATGTTCAAAGTCTGTCAAGATCTTTCTGTGTCTTAAGCCTATCTTCTGGAGTGTTGGCTATTCCTGCTAGCTTCAGGAGAGACTGTCCCTAGTATTCCAGAGATTAAAAAGGGAGAAGGTGAGAAACACTTTCAGTCTTGCAGGATTCCGTCAAATATCAACTTACAATGAAGATAGTTTGGGTGCTCCTTGTGTGAATTACCCCGAGGAGCTGAAGGGTAACTTGTTCTGCGCTCACCACTTTAAAAAGGACTCCAAGAAACTGAAGTCTTGAAACTTATTTGTCTTGAGAAGCAGGGGCATCCATTGGCCGGGGGCAGGGAAGAAGGTGACAATTAAAATTATAAAAAATAAAGATGGCAGCTGTAATGAAGTCTTGCCTTTTTTAAAGGCATCATAGCCAACATCATCTTAACTTTTTTGACACCTTGTAGATTCCTCCAATGAGAAGATGAATCAATGTTTCTCAACCTTGATAACTTTAGGTAGGAGTTGAGGTCCACTCTAAGTTGCCAAGGCTGAGAAACACTTGATCTGTGGAGTGGGATGACAGATAAAAAGGTGGATTGTTTTCTGTCATTCCCACATAGAAAAAGTAGAATAGTGTCCTAAATTCCCAGAAGAGAGGTTTGCAGTGGAAACTTTTGCCTCTTGGGAAAGTGGTTTCCATTTGCTCGATCCAAAGGCAGTTAACTGCCAGTTGGGTATGCTTCAATTCACATCCTTTTTTTGAGATACCAGCAATTGTAATTCAGCTGTATTTTGATGGCCACAGACTAACTAATTGGTCACTGGTGACCAAGCAATGGATGCCTTCCTTATCCTATCAGAACAACAATAACGTGAAGGCATATAAATATTTGTGTATTTTCTATCTTGCAACTGTTGTGTTCCCCTTCCACAATCAACACTTCTGCATTCAGTGAGGAAGTGAAGCAGGCAGTCACAGTATTGGCAGACATTCTGGGCAGAGAGGACGGCTGGTTTGAAAGATGAGTCAAAGAGGCCATCTAGGTTAAAACTGAAGCACCCTCCCTCAATAGAGGGGGAGGGATAGACACCAGTTATCTCCTGTTTACAGTGCAGTTCTTTTAGCAGTCCCAGAAAGGTTCCACATCTGTTTACACTAATTCAGGTGACTCTGAGAATACAGATTAACTTCCAAGTGGCCCCATTGACTCTCAGAGACCTAACAATTGACCCTCATTCTGATCCTTCCAGTCCCCACCAGTTAGAACTGAAGAAGCTTCTTAGGTGAGAAGTGAAATGTTTTCAAAGGAAAAAAAAAAACCAAGGAAGTCCAGTTGCCTTTTGGAAAAAGCAGCTTTGGGACAACCATGATCTGGATGATTGAGAATCTCCATAGACTATGTTTTATGATTCTCCTGGTATGTAGATTCATTAGCAGGTCATACCCATCTTTGGAAAATGATTATCTTCTTGTATTTCATATAATTGAATAACCACTTTGTCAATGGGAAGCTATACAAGAGCCGTTTTGTCTATGCTGCATCTGTGAGTAGCACATCACCAAGTAGGATTTAAAAGTAAATGTAAGATGAAGTAAGGATGTTTTAAATAGTTTATCAGAGCTTTATAATTATGGAGATAGGACTGGGTTGGCATAGTAAAAGTTATAGCTTGGCTTGCTATATGAACCTTACTACTGTGGTTTGTAAATCATTATTTAAATGTTATAGGCATGCAGCTTACTCTGGCTTATTCCACAAACCATAATTGAAGAAGCTGGGATTCAGTGCAATATGCAAACCCAGTTAGGGAAAAGTGGTCTACTAGCCAGGGCCTTAGCTACAAAATAAGGTGATGTGTGTATTTCCAAAGAATGTCTGAGTGGAAGAACACTTGCTGTAGGCACAAAAACAAGATTTGTTGACTGAAACATTTTTTTATTACCCTAGTCTATTTGATTCACAACACGCACAGATTCCTGCTCATTTCAGACATAGCTGTATTGGAGATTATCCACTTTAGGGACAATAAACCACCAACTCCTTGCTCAACAGCCTCAGAGCAATGGATTCACTGAACACAGCCTGCAGTGGGCACACAATTTCTACACATGAGTTATACTCTATGTAAAGGCAATGGTTCTAATTTCTAGCACCTTTGGAAGATTCATTCATTTTGAATATAGTGGACATCTGCTTAGATCCTAGGCAAGGGAGTCAAAGTAACTATACAACTTTCCTAGATCCATTCCAAACATAAATTTTCATCAGATGTTGTTATTCCCCGTTTCACTGTAGAGAAAAAGGAAAAGAAAGAATTTTCCCTCTCTGTCCCCCAACCAAATTACTTCTTGGTTAATTCATACAGTAGCCGATTGAGGAGAACCTTCTGTTTGCTAGGCAACCTACATGTTTCCTCCTATAATTATCTTAATACTAAAATAATACCAGGAATGGATGGGGAATAAAATATATGAATCCCTGAAGATGGACGACTAGCTTATTTTCGTCTGCTGTGATTTTTCTTTTCATTAAACTGATGGCACCACAACTCTGGTGTTAAGAAGCACAGTATGGATAGTCCTCGGTTTATGACTTGTTGCTCAGCAACTGTTCAAAGTTATGACATCCCCCCCAAAAGGAACTTACAACCCAGGTTTGAAGTTCCAATGGTCGCCCCTCCCATCCAATAACATGACTGCATTTTACAACAGTTTTGCTGAAAACCGATTGTCGTACCCCTGTCGGAATCTAATTCGGAAGGGGAGGCTGAGCAGCTGACAGGGAGTGGGAGTGTGGCTCCATTGGCTATGGAAGAAACTGGGGAAGGGCAAAGTCCGGCTGGGCAGAGCAGGGGAGAGGTAGAGCAAGGCAGAGGGAGTTCAGAGGAA